>MU788154.1:2850-23942 GCA_026770625.1 Nicotiana glauca
AAAAATTATCAAAGTCTATTAATTCCTATAAAAATTATTTATTAAGATTTTATCTCTTTTTAGTTTCAAAACAGTATCAATTTTAGACAAACAAAATTTAAAAGTAACAATCAGAAAGTCTAAAAAAAGATATCAAGAATCAGAGACGGGAAAAACACACATGCATACAAAGAAAAAATAAAAAGAAAATCAAAAGAAAGAAAAAAGAAACACTTGGCTTTTTTTCGGACTTTTTCTTTCCTTTCTTTCCTTCTTCCTTTTCCTTTTTTTAGTTGAAAATATTTTTTCAGAACTTCAGGGCTTGAATATCATTTTCTTGGACTCTTGGGTCTCCGACAGACTCTTATTTAACATTTTAGGGTTTTTCAATGGTCTTTGAGACTTGAGGGCTTCAGAATAGGGCTTAGGACATCAAGGGGTGCCTCTGGTGTGATTTTGGTTTAATTTGGATGAAGGGTTATTCGCCGGAACTAGGGTTCCGGCGATACTAAATTGGATATTCGACGGAATCCAGGCTTATTCGAGGAAAACGAGTTAGAGGGGTGGGAAGAGGAGGCTGAGATGCTTCTATGGTGTTAATGACAGGTTGATTGGCATCAATGGCGTCTCCCGCCGGTAGGGTTCCGGCGGGGCTCTGGGAGAAACTAAAGCGGCTAGGGTTTTGAATCAGGGGAAGAAGAAGAATGAAATGAAAAGGGGTGTGACATTTTGCCCTATTTCCACTTATGATTCTTAACCGTTGGATTGGGAAAATCAACGATTGAGATCCTTTTGGACTCGAAACGTCACCGTTTGATTAAATGAAAGACCATCCTCAACCGTTAGATCATCAGAGATCAATGGCCGTGATTAAATCCCAAGAAGCGACGTTGTTTAAATTATTATAGAGGTTAATCCCATCCGTTAGATTGATTATTTCAACGGCCTGGATTTATTCGACCAAAACGTGGTCGTTTTGAATTGAACTGGGCAGATATCCAATTGGGCTATTAATTTGATATTATTTGTATTAGCCCAAATTTTTGTATTGTATTTTTGTATTTTCTTTTTTTTTTTATTAAATTGTTTATACTATTAATATCTATTTTATGGTAATTTTCAATTAAAGCACAAAAATGCTATTTTTGATTTTTCTTTAAAATGAATTAATACTAAAATTGTAAAATTAAACCCCTAATGCATATGCATATTTTGTATTTTTAATATGAATTATTATGCTACTAATTAACAAAAAATGCCACAAATATCAATAAAAATTAAAAATTATTTTGTTTGAATTTTTAGGAATAATTTACTTATGACAAAAATCACGTGCTCACAGAAGTCGCAGAAGCGATTGGTGAACCGCAGGTGCGAGAGGTCGGGTTGGGCAATGTGTTTTATAAAAAATGGGTTGTTGGCTCATTTTTCTCACATTTTTACATCAGTTGGGAAATTTTTGGAGCCTTTGAAGAGGGGATTTCATCATCTATTATGAGGTAAGCAATTCCCGCTCATAGTGAGTTAAATGCATGGCTTGTATATGGAATTATACATGTAAAGTTTCTGAGAATTTAGGGTTTTGGTAGAAAACCTAGAAATATGTATTTTTGGATTTTAACCACGAGTTTGGAAATGGAATTTGGAATAAATGGTATATTTGAGTTCGTAATATTATGGGTAAAGTTTATCTTCGAATGATTTCGGAATCTGGGCATGTGGGACCGAGGGTAATTTGGGTCAGAAATTATTATAAATTGGATTACAATGAGTATTTGAATATATATATTAATGGGTTCGCATAATTATTGGCTAGTTTTGTAGCGTTGGACATCGATTCGAGTTGTTTGAAGGGCTCGGAAGCCGGTTATGGAACTTCGGAGCGAGGTAAGTCTCCTTTCTAACATTATAAGAGAGAATTAATCCCATATGTGAACTAAATTAATACATACTTCTATTTGTGGGAGGCTACGTACGCACTAGGTGACTAGAGTCCGTGGTAGCTACTATTATGCTTACGTCCAGATAGTCTAGGACTCAAAAACATGCTTTACTTGCAATATTCGCAACCTTATTGTCAATTTAAAATGCTTAAATCATATCCAACATGGTAAATAAATTTCTAAAAGGCTAAACATCATTTTCTTGACTTTTAAAAAAGAAATTGCCTTTTCCTTGAATAATTATCCCTTGATGAATTCTTGATTGACTGTTTGAAGGTGTTTATCTTTTGTGGAACGGGCCGAAGGTAGATTAAATAGACGCATCTATGGTTTGCGCCATTAGAACCTCTGGTAGTGCATAATTTAAATATTATACTGGATCGAGCCGTACGATCTCGGCATGATTTCCGCATGCTTGTATTTCTTGCCTTGAGATTTATAAATAATGATCTTGCCTCCCTGGTCTAAGATAAATTGATAAATGATGAAATATGAATTTGAAAATCTCTTATTATCAAAAGGATTATTTACTTGCTTCATGATTTCCTTGAGTTTATTGTCATTTTTAATAAATCCAAGAATAGTTATATTATTGATGACTATAGTTAGTGTCGGAGTCGACCTCTCGTCACTAGTTCTTCGAGATTAGACAGGATACTTACTGGGTGCGCGTTGTTTTCGTACTCACACTACACTTGCTGTACATTTTGTTGTACAGGCACACATATGTTCAGTAACCTTGTGGGCGCAATGGCGTTACTGATACGACCACTTAGGTGAGTTGCATCTTATGAGACGATCCACAACTAGCAAAGTCTCCTTCAAAGTACTCGTATTTTTCTTTCTGTTCAAATTGTATTTCGGACAGTCATTGTATCTTATTTTTACTTCCTAGTAGATGCTCATGCACTTGTAACACTGGGGTCTGGATTGATTATGAGATTATTCAGAATTGAAAAATTGAAAAACACTATTATTCACTATGTGAAGGTCACCATTTATTATTTGACTTAAGGAAATTATGATTTCAAAAATACTACTAAAACGAGAATCTCCTTAATTATTTATTATTGACTTGCCTGATAAGGTGTCCGGCACCATCACGAATGATTTTTGGGTCTTGACAATAGGGTTTGGAAAATATCCGTTGGAAGTTCTTAAAACTATATTTAAAGGTGAAGTAAAAGAAGGATATCTGGGGAAGTTTGAGGGGGGAAGTGAGAGTGGAAAAGTTGCTTTAAAAAAAAGAAAGAGAAGAAATTTATAAGCATTTTACTCTATCTCCAAAAGTTCCAAGGAAAGAGAAAAGGGACCTGAAAATATCCAAACGATAGATTTTAATTAATAGCAATTCGTGACATTATCCGTTTTCTTCACATTTCCCCCTTGTAACCTCGCCCAAGTTCTCGTATTTCCGTTGTCGTTCACATTCCCGCCGGCGGCTGGAACACAATCACCGGCAACCAACACACATTTTTCCCAGTAGTAATGAAGTCCATATCACCCCTATTCTCAGTTTCCACTCTCAAGTCTCCAGTTCTCATCTTCACTCCTATTTCCCGAGGATTTTCATCTGCCAAATTTGCAGCCTCCCCACAGCGAAAGTCACCATCTTTAAAATCAGCTAAAACACTGTCTACAACACTTACCGTGGACCCCATAAGTACGCCCACATCTACTTCCACTTCCACCCCTCCCAAAAAGGTGTCTAATTCTTTTCTGCTGTCAATTTTGTCTATTCACTTGCTTCGTATCTCATTTTTTTCATTTTTTATGTGCATATAGGTTCTTGTGCCAATTGGATTTGGCACTGAAGAAATGGAAGCTGTAATATTGGCTGATGTTCTGCGCCGGGCTGGTGCAGAGGTAACAATTGCGTCAGTAGAGCAGCAGTTGGAAGTTGAAGCATCAGGAGGAACTAGGCTAGTTGCCGATACTTTCATCTCTGCTTGTTCCACTCAAATATATGATCTTGTTGCATTGCCGGTTAGTATGAGCTTTCCTTTGTACTGTGGCTTTCACTGATTATTTTTAATGAAATATCCATAAAAGTTATTTGTTTGTTACAAGTTGTGAAGATTTATGGGAAAGACAGATGCTTTGAAGTACAAATGTCTCTCAAACATTTTTTGCTGGAGTAAACATCATACTGTTAAATTGAAACTTGAGTTAGTTAAGTCTTGCATTGTTACAGTTGTCTTATGAGATTGGAATTCGTTCAAGTGTGAAAGAAGTTACAGGGATACAAGGTGTCCTTTTGCTTCAATGATTAGTAAGCTTCACCCATTTTTGGTTGCAACACTTATGTCCTTGTGCAGATTTTTCTTGCTTGAACATAGTCTCATAGTATTTTCGCTCTAATTGCTCTAATTTAACTTCTGGATTTGATAGTAGGCTTATAGGTATTCTTTCTGCTCCCTTCATAATGGTTTTATCTAATATGTGTATCAATGTCATAGGTGTAACTTTGGTAACTGATGTATAGACTTAATCTAGGGAGGAATGCCAGGTTCTGCTCGTTTAAGAGACTGTGAAGTTCTCAAGAAGATCACAAGCAGGCAAGCTGAGGAGAAGCGACTTTATGGTGCCATATGTGCTGCTCCAGCAGTCACTCTTTTGCCTTGGGGTCTTCTCAAGAGGAAACAGGTGCACTATTGATTATGTTTATTGAGTTCGCTTTCTGAACAGTATCTATGTTCCTAGTTCGTCTAATTGATATGCAGTTTCCTTCAAGTCCACTTGTCATCCTGCATTTATGGACAAAATTTCATCCTTCCGGGCGGTGAAAACTAGCACTCAAGTCTCTGGGGAGCTAACAACAAGCCGTGGTCCTGGTACTTCATTTGAGTTTGCCGTATGTTTGGTGGATCAGCTGTTTGGTGAGTCTGTTGCCAAAGAAATTGGAGAACTATTGGTGAGTGGATGACATTTCTGACATTCTTAAAGTCTCTACTTAACTTCTAGTTCTACACTTCCTCTCCACACAAATTTGCCTTTTAAACTCAACGCTGATCTGATTGGTAAAAGCGGATCATTCATGGGTTGTTATTTAGTAATATCCCTCATTCTATCCAGTTCGTATTGGGTTGAAATACTGAGAACATATATTCGATGATGAATATTGCTAGTTAGGTTCTGAGGACATGTTTAACTATTATGTATGACTTTCCCATTGCTTCCAGCATTGACTTGAGAGGTGGAAAATGGAGTTTATTTCTGTTTCCAGGATCAAATATGAAAAGGGTGTTAAGAGAAAGTTGTTCCTTGTGACATCTTGCAATTATGAAACACCTTTTGTGAACACTTCTTTTTTATTTTCCTTTGAATTGTTTGTATCTGACTTGCATTGTTTATCTGATTAGTTTACTTGTTATCCTTAGATTGTGCTTATAGAACTTCCGTACATTTGTGCAGTTAATGAATCCTGCAGACGATGACCCAAAGAGACAAGAATTTAATGAAGTTGGATGGTCTCTAGATCACACCCCGCAAGTAAGCTTCCTTGTTTTTGCTTTGTATAGCTGGAATTTAAACTGCAATTACCAAGTTAAATTCAATAACAATGTAATCACCTTACTATGAATTCTTTATCTTGTGGAATAATGTCAAGGGCACTGTTTAATGGTCTTATCTGTGAATGAGCATTTTCCTTATTCGGTGCTTATCCATTCATCATATCTGCCTTGACCTTGAGCGGAGCTTTATACTTGAATAGTTAATTGAGCTATCTCACATTCTCACTATCAAGGTTTAAGATTCAAAATGCCATTTGAGTTACACTATTCTTCACAGCTTACTTCTCTTGCTCACATTTTTTTTTTGACTTTGCAAAAGGGTTTGTTGAAAATGTTCTCAACCGTAGGAAATATACTCTTTTCACATGGTATTTGTGCTTGAGATATATATAAAAGTAACTCCATTATCTAGGAACAATTACAGGCCGATGGCTGTCTGACTCGTTGAGAAATTTTCACTTGTGTCCTAGGATTAATAATGCTATCGCGTAAAGAAACAATAAAGGCTTTGCCTTTTCTTGATTTCTTACATTTAGCAGGTTTTTCACTTTTCTGTTTAATAAGAATTTCTTTCCTGAAACATGTGGAAATTCTCTGTCTTCACAATGTTGTAGGTTCTCATTCCAGTAGCTAACGGGTCTGAAGAAATTGAAGTTGTTACATTGATAGACATTCTAAGACGAGCAAAGGTGAATGTTGTGGTGGCTTCAGTGGAAAAATCAGCCCAGGTCTTGGCATCAAGTGGAACAAAAATTGTTGCAGACAAGTTGATTGATGCTACTGCTGACTCCATATATGACTTGATTATCCTCCCGGTGAGGCTAAATCTTCTCATTTCATTTTAACCAGCAATTCCTCCAGCTTTTCCAAAGTTTTAGGTGCACAAAGAAAAGCCCCTATACTGATGAAAATGTACCTATTAGCAACTCGTAAATGAGAATGATTTTTTTAGGTCCTATCACTTGCTTTTAATTAGTTGGTTCTAATTCTTTAGGGAGGAACTGCTGGGGCTGGACGGCTGCACAAGTCAAAAGTTCTGAAGAAGTTGCTTAAGGAACAAGAATCAGCCGGAAGAATATTTGGTGCAATCTGCTCTTCACCTGCAGTCTTGCAGAGGCAGGGGTTAATAAAGGTATGCTGTTAGCCATTCAAATGTCTAAATTTTGGGAGAAGTATAATTTAAACTTCCTTAAGCAGGATAAGAAAGCCACTGCACATCCTGCCATCATAAACAAGCTCAAAGATGGGGTGAATGATGCTCAAGTAGTTATTGATGGTAAACTCATCACAAGCCAGGGGCTTGCTACAGCAACACAGTTTGCATTGACTATTGTGAGCAAGCTTTTCGGGCATGCAAGGGCAAGGAGTGTAGCGGAAGGCCTTGTCTATCAGTACCCTAGGAGCTAGAAATATCAGTCCTGCAAACTTTAGAGTGCCCAAGTATGTTAAAGGGGCAGCTTAAAATGACGGACTACATACTTCACTGTCCAGTACAAGAAAACACAAGTTTTGGTCCCTGATGACTCGGTAGCAGACATAACAAGCTTAAGGGTGAAGTTTTCCTAAGTCTGTCAAAGGTATTCGATTTATGTCAATGCAGTAGTCAAGTCAGCGTTTATCTGCAATCATGACAAACTGGGTGGATATCTCAGAGCAAGATGGTTTATACATGCACTTTTATCCTTTTCCCTTTTCTTAAGAAGATATAGTCCTAACCTTACAATACAGAGTTCTACCAGATCTTACCTTGCATTAGGGCATCTACTATCACTCTGCCTGGCATGCATTGGAAAGAGGGAAGATAAAAGCAATGACAACAGTGATCGGCAAATTGCCCCTCACCTTATCTTAGTCTCATCTCACAAGTTTCTTTTCTTCGCGTAGGATTGACCTCCAGAATCATGTTTATTGGCATTTAGAGCATAAATAGAGAAAGAAAGAGTGCTGCTTATATGTTGTACCTGATCTTGGTTTATAGTTTATACTGGACAATTGATTCTATATTATATTCTGTGTAATCTCATAATCCAGGAGACTGCAAGAATACTGTTCATTTTTGCTAATGAGCACTTTGGAAATGAGAAATGAGACACGAGTTGATTGAATATATAGACAATTTTTTTGGTTTTGTCACACATTTACCTGAGGGCATCACAAGTACTTTGCGCCTCGGTCGTATCCCTTTACCAGTTGTGGATGTGCAAGACTTGAAAGAGTAAGAAAGCAGAAACAATCGGTTCATAAATTGCTTGTTATCTTTACAGAAAAACCTATGTCTAAATTTGTTTAGCTCTTACCTGTTTTTTGTGATAAATCTATCACCTAGCTATTGAACTGATGCATCCTACTTGCCTGTATAACTAATGTGTGAAAGAAATAAAAAGTACACAAAGAGGAAACTTCATACAAGCAGATTGTTTACATAATGTACATACATGGGCACGATCTCACTCCCCATACATAAAGTTACCAAACATGTGAAGAAGATAGATCTGAATCAGATCATAACTCAAAACTCCATCCACCTATCTAACTAGTTCCTAAGCTTGAACTCAAGAATATTTGCTTTAAACTTCTCATTCTTCTACCAAGGTCCTGTCAGTGTTCTTCTCAAGCATCTTAATTTGTAACCGCATGGCATATTCCTCATTTCCAGTAGCTGCAATTGCACAGAAACGAATGGTTAACAGCCAAATCTAGGGATCAGACAGTATACAACTTGGTTTAACTAATAACATGTTCTAATCTCACTGAGTAGAAGCCGAATAAACTTGCAGATTTATAAATATTCACAGGTAATACAGTTTTCACAAGAATGCGTAATTACTCCTTCCACTCAGGCAGTTGATGACTTAAATGTAGCTTGTCTCACCGAAGCTTTGCTCATTTTGTTGATTAGTAAGTCATGTACTACTACAAATCTTATTCATTTGCTTACAATGTGGCTAATTTATATTGTTTTAACTCACCCTTTTACCAACTAGTATTAGAATAGTCATTGACCAACAGAAAGTTCTGCTATTACTACAAGAATTTCGCACCTGATTTTTCTGCTTCTCCATAATTTCAGCCTGCACGAAAAATTCAAAAGTGAAAGTTACAATTAGAACACTTATCAGTGACATTGCAGTAATTCTGTGATTCCTGACCATTTGAAACATACCTGTTTCTTCCGCAACTCTTCATTAATTTCTTTTAGCTTTGCCACTTCAGCTTCCAACTCTAAAGTATAGGCCTGTCAAATCCCAAATAAAATTGCGATTAAGAAGTCCATTCACAATATAAACATTTACTGTAATGAATTTTAGTTGTTATTCACAGGATACCAAAGTTTATAAACATGTGATAGCAAACTACTCCCTGTTTCACTCTCAAATTCCTCACACCTGTAATAAAGATCCAAAAATCTAAAGCTGCAACTGAGTGCACATGCTCTTCCTAAAAGCCAGCCACACTTAATGTATTATTTGCTTTATCGGGTAATTTATTAATCCACGAGGACCTGTGCCTATCTTTTTCTAGGGATGGTTATAAAGATTATCAGCTTGATAAAACATAAGAAAGCTTTTTTTACTGTAAGTAGATAAAACATAAGGAAGCTGTTGTAAGGAGATATAGCAATGTTTGAAAAATATCAGACATTGTTAGGTATAAAGAAATTAGAGAAGATTTCCATCAGGAGTTCTTAAAATGTTAATGCTGCCAAAAGTTTCAGTTCTGTTATTTACAGTTGTATGAGTCAGTTTCATTGTATAATGTTGCTGAGCATAATGAGCTCAACAATCAGCAGCACAAGAAAAAAAAATTGTAACTGCTCAGATAAAGCTGAACATATGAGTTCACCTGCTTCCGGGCCCTTGATCTAGCTGCGGACTCTCTGTTCTTAATCATCCTCCTACGCCTTCTCTCTACAACTTTTTCCAAAGAACTGCCTGATCTCCTACCTCTTCCACCTTCATTAAATGCATAAGGGGAAGGTGAAAGAGATGATGTATCTGTATTGCTCCTTGCAGCAAAGTCATTTCCAGGGGATCCTCCTTTTGCTGGTGAAACTCCATTATGAAATCCGGTCACCCCCCTAACTCCGCCTTGAGCCATATTTGTATTTATGGAAGGACCGGACATTCCAACTACAGGAGCCCTTGTCCGAGGGCTAGCCAGGTGTCCATTGTTTGATAATTGCATAGGCGATGCAAATGCCACCGTTGTTTGCTTGGGAAAAAGAGGCTGTTGGTGCTGAGGTTGTTGCTGTGAAGGTGTGGCACCAACCACATTCAACATGTTATTAGCTGCAATTTGATTGATCAACAGTCCATTGTTTTGAGTTGGTTGCTGAAATGCTATGTTCAAACCATTGTTGTTACTTTGTTGACTTGAACCATTGTCAAATGTAATACCATTTGAATTTGTACATTGCATATCCTCTCTAGCCACCCCTGCTCTAACCAAAAACTCCTCCAATGTCATTTCTCCCAACGTAGATTGCCTCTGCCCAGAGTTTGAATTCCCAGTGCTACTTCCATCTTTAGCACTAACTGTTTCTTTTTGAAAATCTCTCCATACTTCATCAACTGTTTTCTGACTAAGTGTTCGAGGTAATGTCAAAGAACCTTGTCTCTGCAAATTTCCTGCAGCTACACTCTCATCTACTCCACCAGTAGTAGATGCCGTAGCTTGAGTTTCTTCAGCTGTCCAAATACTTTTCAAGAGGTCCTCCATATTCATTGATCCAAAATCTTTTCCAAGTCCACTAAATGTAGTTTGAAGCTCATCAAAGGTCAAGGAATATATGGAAGATTGCCTAGCCAAAGGGAAATTACCATTACACATTGACTTCCCACCGTTACTCTCTGGCTGCGGCGAGTCAGCAAAATTCTTGAAGTTCAAGTAAGATTCCATCGTAAGAGAATCCAAAAGGTATTTGGATATCTGATAAAGAAGTTCAGTAGTAAGAATTAAATGGTAATTTCAAAGGCCTCTTTCGCAGCCCAAAAGACAACAATAACAACAACAACAATGATTACGCCTCAATCCCAAACAAGCTGGAATCAGTTATATGAATCATCACTGATCATATTGCTTCATTTAGGCTCATTTCAGCCCAAAAGAGCAAGTATTAATTCCAGTACCACCTCCTCACCTAAAGAATGTCTAAACATAGACATAGTTTAAGAAAATATTAACCAAAAATACCAAGACATGTTCTTCATATCCAGATTGAAGATGTTCCACTAGAGAAAGATGCAATCTTTACAATCTTACTTTAGTGTAACTTTGATTAACTGAAAAATTCATGATCAATCTGGTTTTACTCAAAACCCATATTAGTATAGCTCTTTTTTTAGGGTCAAACATATTAGTATAGCTCATTTCAGTATAAAACATACTAATAGAGGTAGTAGCCAGATCAATTTGACTTAGCTTAGTCCAGAACATTCTTTGTATACAATATAGATCCAAGATTTAACAATCCCCAAAACCTAAGATCAAAATTCATTCAAGTATCAACTTTAACCTAAAAGTCATCCACCCAGTAGCATCTATACTGAAAATATAATAGTAGTTCATAAATAAAAGAAACAACATAGTATTGATCTTGTTCAAGCTCATTCCAAGTTACAAATATTTCAACTTTATTAATTTGGTAGACAAATGGTCAATCAAAAAAGAAAGATCGGAGAAAAAAGATTGATAATTTCTTGAGTTGTTCTTAGAATACAGACAAAACAAAGTATGAAGTAGAAAGACAAATATACCCTTTTTGGTGCAGAGAAGGGAGGGAGCAGAAGAGAGCTGAAGCGTGTCGTTTCCTTCTTCTTCGCTGATTAAGGGCTTGCTGGAGTCGACAAGTGTCTTCTTTCCCCTTTGGTGTGTTTTTAAAGCGCAGCTCTTTCTGATTTTATTTTTAAATTGTTTTCCTCTCTATTTTTTTTATTTATTTCCAATTACGTGTTGCTTTAGAAGTGCAGAACGTGGACCAATGAGATAGCTGTATCTCTGATGTGACTTTAGCCAATAGGATAATGCAACGTGGAAGGATGTTTACCGTTGATTTATGCTTTCCGACAAGGAAATAGATGGCGCTTGTTCATTTGTTTACTACTCTTTCTCAAAGTTAAATAATTTAAAGCACATGGGTCAACTTTACTACTCCCTCATGGAAAATTTTATTTTTTATAATGAGTATTTTTTTGTCTAGATTTTTGTGTAATCAGAAATGTAAGATTGAGATCCATAAATTTGTGAGAAAAAAATGAGTCTCACACAACTAATATCAATTGTGTGAGGCACACAATAAAACATCTCCTCCCTCATGGTTATAATAAGTGATCATGTTACCTTTTTATTTTGATCCAAAATAAGTATCCATTTACATAATCAAGAAGAAATTAATATTATTTTTTCAAAATTTGTCCTTATTTACATATTCCAACATGTTAAGGTAACAATTTAGATTATTTAGTGAATCCATCTTTTTTTTTCTAGGAGTTCGTATTTCCTTAACGGGTGTGCCAAATATAAAATGATTACTTATTGCGGACTTGAAGGAGTAGTTTCTTTTTCGAATTTTACTAGTTTAGATAATTAAACTTTTAGTAAAAACTGTTGATGATTTTGCTAATACAGTAATAGTTTCATAATCAAGAAGAAATTAATTTTATTTTTTTAAAATTTGCCCTTATTTACATATTCCAACGTGTTAAGGTAACAATTAAGATTATTTAGTGAATACATCTTTTTTTTTTTCTAGGAGTTCGTATTTCCTTAATAGGTGTGCCAAATATAAAATGATCACTTATTGCGGACTTGAAGGAGTAGTTTCTTTTTCGAATTTTACTAGTTTAGATAACTAAACTTTTAGTAAAAACTGTTGATAATTTTGCAAATACAGTAATAGTTTCATATTAAGTGAACAGAGAAAGTTGTATTTCTTTTATTTTACGAAAAATTGTAAAAAATACCCCTAAATTATTGGAAGGTTTAAAAATATCCTTCATTCACCTAGTGGGCTAAAAATACCTCTCCATCCACCTTTTTGGTTCACTTATGCACTTTGGGTGTTAGGTCAATGCTGAATTAAAAATAATGACTATTTAAATTCAATGTGAAAATTTTTTATTGGTCGAAATTAAAACATCTAACCTATTAAAAAGGCTCACCCATATCTACCCATTTTTCGAACTAACCCGCCCCTAACACTAACCCGTCCCAAATAAATAATTCAACTAGAAAAAAGACGTCTCACTTCCATCTAACTCCAACTTATAAAAGGCCAACTTTTCGCTTCATATATGAACTGTGACCCGAGGATAAATTTGAAGATGCTTATGTCGAGAGGATCTTCGATTCCACATATCCCGGTTCCACATGATCGCACACAATAGGCTATTTGTCATTACTGCTAGAGTTTCCATTTACAATGTTTCGATTGATATAGCTGCAAATTTGGTCCATCTTGCACTTCAAGCCAAACTTATGAAATTTCTTCCAAAATGCTAACTTCCACAGTGGGCGCCAAAATGCTCCCGGATCATCCACAACTCGATCCGGGCATACACCCAAGTCTGAAATCATCATACGAACCTGATGGAACCTTCAGATCCCGATTCCGAGGTTGTGTACTCAAAAATCAAGTCCTAGTTAATTCTTCCAACTTTAAGCTTCCGAAATGAGAATTCTCTCTCCAAATCAACTCTGAACTTCCCGCAATTCAATTCTGATCACGCGTACAAGTCATAATACCTGAAATGAAGCTGCTCATGGCTTCAGACTGCTGAACGTCGTGCTAGAGCTCAAAACGACCAGTCGGGTCGTTACATTTTCTCCCACTTAAACATACGTTCGTCCTCGAACGTGCTGAGAACTATACTGAAGTAGTCTGAAATTACTGTTTAACACCTCATGCACCTTCCCGTGCTACCATTACTCAGTTGAGCACATTAGCTCAATCAATTCTAAAGACATCCCTTTATTCAAGCAAATAAGCTTTAGATCCAAATTCCAACATCTGAAATTCTATGCTCGACCTGCTTCCAACATACGCTCATCGTATCAATAACTACACGCAGCCCCAAACACGACTGCATACCTTAGCTGAATTCACAACTTGCACCACTTTACTCATAGAAATACAATAACATCCTCTGATCAAATTAATCTAAATTCCACGAATCCGATGCCCTCATTGCACCTCATGACCTACATAGGTCTTGCTCTAATTCTTACGATATCGCCATGACGGAAGAGATGTGTAGAAATTCATAACCGGCTGCCGAATCAACAAATCATTAGGTCTATACTCCTGACAAGAACCATCACCTCATTCTGAACCAAATAATAGTCTTAGCCCCATAATATACTTTATATAGCTAGATTGAACTGATCCTAAATCCAATGATCTCGTCTTACCCAGTACGAACTGCTCAAGCAATAAGCCACTCCGGACATAATCAGAAGTCTCATATGATGCCACAATGTGCCAATAGGCTACTAATCCGAATGCGATACAAAAGGAAAACGAACTATGGAAGGAACTATCTAACTCACGCACCAATACATACTTTCATTAGAAAATAGGAAGCATAGAAAACTATACTCAATATCACACTGTTGCGGAACGCAATCCGATCCAAATAACATACCCATTGCGGCGTGTCATCCGATCCACACATAACATACCCATGGCGGCGTGCCACCCGATCTACACATAATATACCCATGGCGGCGTGCCACCCGATCCACACATAACACTCTCCTAAGGAGATGCATATCGAGCTAAATTGCTCGTTACAATAAAATACCGAATTTCGGTCACAAGCACGCTAGGTGCATAACACCATCCCTGAGGGGACATATAGCGCTATAAGCTACAAAACTCAAGCACAACTGAGGTGCGATATACAATCTAAATCTCAAGAGCCATTTTGCTCATGACATATCATTTATACGTGGATTCTCAACGCATAAGCAATTTCTCAAGCCGTCTCACAACTCACACGGTGCAATGTATCACTACATGAATATATGACAACGAAATAACACCCTGACTACTCCTTCATAAGGAGCGCATTACTGAAATGGACACGTTTGGCCTGATATTGAGCCCATATTCACATTTGAATCCATCCACCGACCTCAAGCTGATTCTGGTCGCACTGACTAGGCTAATAACCTTTCCAAGGTCTATAATAACTCTCCTTTCTTTCATAACGCATAAGAACAACCATCATAACCGGAGAAATCCTCCACAATCCACAACTTAATAGACTGAGTGTCCTCCAGGCATATATTCTCAAATCAACGATATTATCACAACCTTCATATTTGGTTTAAGTCTTTAATCAATCAAGTGACTCCTGCCATACCTATACAATCTTCCTGTGGGACACACTCCCAAAACCTACTATAATAAATAACTGGGTTGTACCTCCAAACCATCGGCCGCACTAACGCTGAAAAGTGATCAAGAATCATTAACTAGGATGCAAAGCCTTTTTCACAAAACACCAATCTCGAGTGACGCTGAAGAGAATACCAACTTACCTTAAACCTCGAATCTACTTTATTGCTCATTCGAGCTCGTGACATCCTTGTCAACACCGAACTGTTACCTTGATCTTCACTTCAAATTCCATACCACTCACTGCACCTAACATGCCAACTCAACCAGGGCTAACCATTCTATATTCTTCCAATTTATCCTTGATTGCCTTAGAAATAATAATAATTCCATTCAAAACATAACACATTCCACCCGCACTCGTCCTGAGTGGCCTTGAATCACGAGAACAAGCTGTCTCAAATCCCACGAACCATTTCGTACCTCCCAATTGCTACATCACAAGACAAAACATCATAGAACATTTTGTGCCTCTTCTTATAGTCTACTACCAAGCTTGGTTCTTAACCGTACCTATAGGCTCAAAACCATTAGGCACCACACTTTACCTCTTTGAATCCACTAGGACCATTGCTGAGAGCCGCCCGCTCTGACTCGACCCGAATATAATCAACTCTATGATTCTTCTAGCACAAGCATACCCTTTGGACGGAGCACCCGATAGAATCACTCCCCAAGTCTGAACGTGAGCCAATAAGGCCAACGATAGCACGCCTTTAATAATTTCTTTTCTCAAATTACCACTTATGTTCTTTCACTGTAGCTGAAATAACCCATCAATATGCTAATCACTAAAAACTTCTCAAGTAGTTAACCATTCAACCCAATCATAGACGGTGGGACTCTCCCACTTAGCTCGAAATCACTATTACACAACTCTGGAGTTCACCAGGATTCTTAATCTCTTATTAACATAACCTTGCGCAATCAACCGCCAAAATTCTCTATGTCTTACTGTAGAAACCCCCTCTTTATACTCTGAATCATTAACAACATTCGCACGACCGATCCCTTTGCTGTATAACCACTAGAATTCTTCACAGAAGCCTCGCCAACCATGCGACTGCTAACCTACTCACAGGAATAACCCACCTATAGAAATTACTCCCCGGTATCTTCCAGCGCTGCTGCATGGGGTACAATCACTATGACATCAATAACCCATCCTGAGTCCGAGCTCACTCTCCAGCTGCACAAGTCCATTCCCCCTCGTGGACATCAATTAAATGTGTGGCAATATTCTTCCAATTTAAAGTTATGTTGTATCCTTCTTCATTCAAGAAGCTCCTTCCCGTTATATCAAATCTCCTACCGCATAATAGCCGATACTTCTAATAAAATCTGTAGACCCCAATCACCAATCACTAATATTCTCAAATCGCTCTAAACTCTCCTTAAGATATGTAGTCATCTCACTGCAAAGACCATATGCAATCCGCCACTCTCCCACTTTGGCGGAACTCATCCCCTTAAACGACTACTCGGCCTTCTAGAAATTTTAGCTACCGCCTGACACTTCCCATATGTCTTTCCTCATCCTTTGCTGCTCAGCCACTGCCTTAAATAAAATCTATCTTCGTGGCACTTGCACCCACAATTGCTGTTAACTTTAAACCTTTCCGAAGGTCATCTTTCTCGAACCGTCAACATTAGAAATACTGATTCAATCCTAAACCACCGCACCCTACGATATCTGACAGTTGTATCTCCAATACTATTTCATAATATCTTGCCCCAAAGGCGAATTGTAGAAGATCATAACACCGACAAACTTAGTACGTTCAATTAGGACAACGACACCCCATCATAGAAGAAAGCTCCACCACGCTTGCAAATACCAAGTCTCATTACTTCCACCAGCCTATATCTGACCATCCTTAGTCCGATTGACTTTTCCCTGTCGGGAATAAAATACTTAATCTCTTAATTATGCACTGAGTAAACCTCACTTCAAGTCATTCACTGCCACGACACGTAGGCAAACATCCTACCATCATATCACTACTGCGGAACAATCGTTCATGAGCATCATGGCAACCTGTGCCTAGCATCAGAGCTATCAAAAGTACCGCTACTAGGCTGAAATAATAAAATATCGTTCTACCAAGCGACAATAATAATATGATCAGCTATACCGGGAGAAACATCCTGTATCACTTCTGTAGTACCATTACGGTTCTTCAATTCTCGATTTATAACGAGCGGTTCGCATCGCGTAAGATTACGTAGAAAGGAAACAAGGGCATAAGCCTCAAGGAATCAAATCGCACGGTAAGGAATCAAGAAGGGAAGTAATCTTAACAGTCCTGCAGCCTCCAGAGGATAAGTACATACGTCTCCGTACCGATCCGCGAGACTCTACTAGACTTGCTCATGACTCGTGAGACCCTAGGAACCTAGTGCTCTGATACCATGTTGTCACGACCCAAAATCCACTAAGGGTCGTGGTGGCGCCGTACACCGCTGTCAGGCAAGCTAACCAAAATACTTAATTAAATTCCAATTTTAATATTTGCTGAAGTCATTTTCCTTTAAGCATTAAATAACAAATAATGAACTTTACAGAAATAACCATGGAGTCTTTAACAAACTTAATATTGAACAATCCTATAACCATTCCCGAACCCGGTGTCACAAGTGCATGAGCGTCTACTAAAAAGGAAATAAAATACAACATCCGTCCGGAATACAGTGGACAGAAAGTAAATACAATATACTGGAAGGGACTATACTAGCTGCGGGCCGCCTCGAATAATGCAACTCACCTAGTCCCCGAATCATTCGTGCTCCACTAGAGTTACATATACATGTGCAACAAAAATGCATAGAAGTGCAGTATGAGTACGAAAACAACGTGTACTCAATGAGTATCCCGTCTAATCTCGAAGAAATAGAGACGAGATGGTCGACTTCGACACTTAATAGTGGTCCAATAATGATGTCAATAATACATTAAATCGTGGATTTCTATAAACATGAGTTTAATCCAATAGAAGCAAACAAGCAAACAATTATTTCTTTTATAGGAAATTTCCAAAATTCTTTTTCGTTATTATCCAAATATTCTCAAGCCATGAAGAGGCAATAACAACTTTAATAAGTTCAAGGCAGCAATACCAGCATGCGCAAATCATATCGAGGCGTACTGCCCGCTCCAACTGAAAATAAACTGTGCAGGGTCGAACGACGCTAACCATAGATGCATCTATTTAATCTCCCGAGGCGTTCGGCCCACTCCAAAAAAAATAAACACATAGGCAGTCAATCAAACAGTCCACACAGAGTAATTGTCCAATGAAAACAAATCTTCTTTTAACCATTTAAGAAAAGAAGAAGTTTTATCTATTTAGAAATTCATTTACTAACTCGATGTAATTTAAGAAATTCAAGATATCAATAGGTTCACAAGTAATCCAAGTATAGCATGCTTTGGGGTCCTAACTACCCGGACAATAGCATAATAGTAGCTACGCACGGACTCTCGTCACCTCGTGCGTACGTAGCCCCCAAAATTAGGAGCACATAACCAATTATTTCACCTATGGGGTCAATTCCCTCTTACAAGATTAGAAAGGAGACTCACCTCGCTCTGAAGATCCATAACCAGCATTCCACGCCCTTCCAAAGACTCGAATCGATGCATAATGCTCCAAAACTAGCCAATAATTATGTAAACCCATTAATATATGCTAAGGTACTCATTATAATCCAATTTATAACAATTCCTAACCCCGATCGAAAAGTTGACTAAAATGCCCTCAGGCCCACGAACCCGGAATCCAAAATTTTTCGAAGATAACGTTTACCCATAGCCTCACGAACTCAAATATATGATTTTCTCTAAATTCCATACCCAAAATCGTGGTCAAAATCCAGGAATACTAATTTTCTAGGTTTTCCACCAAAATCTCAAATTTATACTAATTTCAATGTCTAAATCCATATATAAACTTTGTATTTAACTCAAAACCAGTAGAAATCACTTACCTCATGCTTGGTGATGAAAATAACACTTCAAATTTGCTCCACAATCGGCTCCCATGGAAGAAAATGAAATGAAAATGAGCCAAACTTCGATTTTTAAAAGAACACTGCCCAGGCAACCCTTCTTCGCGAACGCGGAAATGCCCTCGCATTCGCGAAGCACAACCAGCTTCAGCCCCAAATTTACTCATCGCGTTCGCGGCTGGGTGCTCGCATTCACGAAGGTCAGCTTCTCAGAACCTACGCGTTCCCGTAGGCCAACGACCTCAGGCCCAGCTTTTGCTTCTACGTGTTCGCGATCTATCCCCCACGTTCACGTAGTAGCTCAACCCACCCCTTCGTGTTCGCGACTTCCTCTTCGCGTTCGCGAAGGACAAATCCAGCAGCCTCCCACTTTCCTCTTCGGTTTCGCGAAGAAGGAAACCCGATACCAGCAGCCAACAATAACTTTTTACCTAAATTCGATCTGTTAACCACCCAAAATCCACCTGAGGGCCCCGGGACCCCAACCAATCATACCAACCAGTCCCAAAATACATTACGAACTTGCTCGAGGCCTCAAATAACATCAAACAATGCTAAAATCATGAATCAACCTCCAATTCAAGCTTTATGAACTTTAGAACTTCAAACTTCTACTTTCGATGCCGAAACCTATCAAATCACGTCTGATTTACTTCAAATTTTGCACACATGTCATATTTGACATTACGGACCTACTCTAACTTCCAAAATCGGAATATGACCCCGATATCAAAAAGTACACTTCCGGTCAAACTTCTTCAAAAACCTTCAATTTTCTATCTTTAGCCAAATGGCTCCAAAATGGCCTACGGACCTCCGAATTCACTTCCGATCACGCTCCCAACTCCAGAATCACCATACGGAGCTACTCCCAGACTCGGAACCCCAAATGAACATAGATAACCCTGAAATGCACTTCAAGCCAAACTTATAAATTTTCTTCCAAAATGCTAACTTCCACAATGGGCGCCAAAATGCTCCCGGGTCATCCACAACCCAATCCGGGCATACACCCAAGTCCGAAATCATCATACGAACCTGATGGAACCTTCAGATCTCGATTCCGAGGTTGTTTACTCAAAAATCCAATCCTAGTTAATTCTTTTAACTTTAAGCTTTCGAAATAAAAATTCTCTCTCCAAATCAACTCTAAACTTCCAACAATTCAATTTCGACCACGCGTACAAGTCATAATACCTGAAATGAAGCTGCTCATGGCCTCAAACTGCTGGACGCCGCACTAGAGCTCAAAACGACCAGTCGGGTCGTTACAAAATAAATCAAAGCAAAAGAAATATAAATTACAGTGTATTCTTTTTTCTATTCCTTTTTGTTATGCGATTTTTAGCCTTCATCTTTGTCTTTTCTTTTCTATTCATTAGTTTCCCTCTCATATTCTCCATTCCAAGGAGAACAACGTACTTCACTTCAGAATACTTGCTCAATTATTTGTATCCTCTCAGCAAAACAATTTTTTTTGTTTCACAAATAATTGGCAAGTCAAAAAAGAAATCAAAACATAGCTTTCAAAAAGAAAGATAATTATCACAATACTTCAAAGGAATCAAAAGTTATAAAGTAAAGCATATGAGCACGTGATTTTTGCCTCACATGGATTACTCCCACAAAATCAAAACAAAAATGTTGGTTTTATTGTGTGCTTTGTGAATTTTCGTGATATTTTTTTTGTTGTTATTGTCTGCATTTGTGTGTTTACGTTTGTGTGAGAAAATTAATAAAAAATACAAAAATAAGTTACATTTGCATTTTTAGGACTTAATTTTACAATTAGGGTTAATTAAGAAAGTGTTTGTTTTTACAAAAATGGAAAAATCACAAAAATAACATACTTCGCATTTTAGTGTTTAAATGTCGAATTGATGTTCTTTTAAATTTAGCATTTAGTTATTTTGTGAAAATTACTATTTAGAGTTAATTAGTATTTTTGAGATAATTTGATCAAGGATTTAATTTAGGTTTGTATTTTATTTTAATTAGAATTTTAGAAAATAAAGGAAAATAAAAGGATCCGGATTTGGACCAACAATCCAAAGCCCAAACCATATTTACCCCAAACCCGGTCAAAACCGACCTTTTACCCGGCCCAATACCCGTCCCAACCTAGCCTGCCACCAGTGAAATCAAACGACGTCGTTTGGACGTGATGTGATCTGAACCATTCATTTCATCTTGATCCAACGATCCAAAGACGTTCTCATAACCCGGTCCGTGCCCGACCCATTCCCA
>MU788162.1:6977-34546 GCA_026770625.1 Nicotiana glauca
GAGACTAATTGTCTCATTTCCAACCAAACTCTATCCGAATTACTTCAAATTCACCGAACACATATAATGAAACATATAGATGCATAAAACGGGGAAAACGGGGAGGAGATACCTGAGACGATGGGTCGGGTCATTACACTCTACAAGGAAGGTGGCTAAACAAATAACATATATATGTTTGATATTGTCCATAAAGTCTAAAGATCTCAGCTCTACAAGTACTTGTAGGGATACCATTAAATAAAGGATTGTAAATCCTTTTTAATATACATAATAAGATATGATGAAGAAGCAAAAGAAAAAGGTAGACAACCTAAAGCAATCATCTTTGCTAACTCCTCACGATCCTTCATTTTATCATATTTAATTAATTCTCCAGTAGTAGGGTTAATAGTTGTTTGATTTTTATCACCATCAGAGCCTCATTCTATGGGATGTGCAATTCTCATATGTCTACTAAGCGTTCCAGTCCCCGCTAAATTTCCTCTAGTCAAATGTTTAAAATCATCTTTACAAAATTTGCATCTAACTCTATTAGTACCTTTAATTATTTCAAAAAAATTTCAAACCTTACTTCTTTTTCTACGATTAGTAGTCGGAGCCACAAATGGTCTACTACTAGTGCCACGACCACCACCCCTTATAGTAACTCCAACACTACCAACTCCAGCACTAGTAGGTGTAGATGATATCTCATCTTCCATTCCTAATTCATTATATCCTATTCCATAATCTTCTTGTAATAATTCATAATCTATATTATCATTAGGCGATGTTTCGGGAACATGTGTATATGGGGTACTATTACTACCAGATGCTGAAGAACTACCTCTTTTTTTATTTCCCCTACCAGTAACTTTTCTACACGCTCTTTTAGCAGCATTCAACATATTGTAAAAATTAAAGTATAGGCTAAAAATAAATATGCAATTAAAATATTAAATAAGAGAAAGAGTTGGAGCGAGTGCACCGAATTCGACAATAAATTGAGCACTTGATTATGCAATTCCGATGTTACCACGAACAAACATCAAGCTAGTATTTCAATTTGAAGTTCAATTGTATAAACTTCAAAACCCAAATGATAAAACACGATAAATTAAATTCAAGAAAAGAGAGCCAAATAAAATTAGAAGATGATTTGAAGACTTGAAGTCTTGAAAATAGAAGAATACGAGAATGAGAGAAATTGAGATTGAGAAATGAGATTTGAGTGAAGAAATGAAGAAGAGGGGGGGAGGGGTATATATAGTTTTAGAGAAGGTTAATTTTGTAAAATCAAAAAAAGGTTAAAAATTAAAAAAATTAGCTATTTTTGCAATTGATCCGTTGGCTAACGGATCATTTCAATTTCTGATCGTTGCCAACGATCAATGAGACCCACACCTGCGGAAAAAAAAATTTAGCCGTTAAACCGGTTAGGGCACTGTTTATCCGGACCGGGTTTAATGGGTTCGGTTAACTGATAAAAAAAATTAAATGGTCCAACCCCCTCTACCCCTCCTACCCAGCCCACCCGGCCCCTTATGAACCGGGCCGGTCCAATTCTGGTTTTAACCGGTCTGGGCCGGTCCGGTTCCAGGTAAATCCGGCCCGTTAGACACTTTTAATTCAATCCCAACCTTAATTGGTATATCATGAGAATAAGCAGCACAAGAGAATTCTCGAAAAATCTTTTATTCTTCGATATATGCCAATGTAATTCTCAATTAATTTTTCGCATCAGAATTGAACCGGGATGGTCAACCGGTCATGCCAACTAATATGTATTTTAGTAAACGTCTAGTTTACTTGTGGCATATAATTCTAGCATCATGCTAATATTTGTGTAGTACAAATAGAAAGAATATCGGGTAACCTTTCATATTTACCCAGTATAATTATAGAAATATGAAGATATTCAATCTTCCCTTCATTTATAGTCTCAATATGCTAAACACTTCGATTTATACATCTGAAATTCAAAAAGTTTCTTTTTGAGACTTTACAATATCAATGTCATGGATAATTTTATTCATATGAATAGTAACAAATTAGTTTTTCCGGAGCTCTTAACAACTTTTGTACTACAAGATCTTTTATCATACCATTCATATGGTAAATGTCTCCTTCACTGAGAAAAGTATATCATAATAAATTGTCATGGTCAAAATTATCATAAGCAGAATCATTTCTTTCTTTAATTTTGCCTTTAATAACTTTGTAAGGTATGACAAAATAATTTTTGGTGTACCACATGTACACGACCAATGACATATTCATGTAACCACACAATAATATTTATTCTCTTTATTCACTCAAACCTCCCTTAGAGGTGAGTTGTGTGATATTCATCTAATCATGAATTGCTTGTCTTTATTGCTTTGTCACATATTGCCACATTCACCTTTAGGAATGGGTCTGCATTCTCAATGCTTATCACAAGTCACATTCTCTTCAAGGAATGGATCATAATTAGCGATGTGCTTCATACCAATTTGATGGTAAACATTGCATTTACATTTTGAAGGACTTATTTTGAGAACCCTTGTTGTTCTCCTTTTATAATCATTGTGATGATTATTATTATTTGGAACGCTCATGTTCATTGTTCAGCCACTTGTCTTCATTTAGACTTATTATGCACTGCTACCACATTCACTTCAAGAGTGGAGCTAATCAAGTGGGACAATCTTCATGCCTTTTAATGAAAAATACATTACTTTTCTTTAGTCAACATTATATCATCAATATGGTACATTGGGACTCAAACCCAATGTTTAGCCAATATAAAGGCATGTTAGGCCATAATAAGTTGGAACTCAAACCCAACTCTTATCATTATGGAGCATCAGGAATTGATCCCGATGCCTTACCCTCAATCAATGGAATAATAGTGTCACGACCCCAGTTCACCCTCCATGAACATATCGTGATGGCACCTAGTTCCTACAACTAGGTAAGCCTCAAAATGCGGAAATCAATAGAACTTGAGGAAACATTAAATTAAACTACGCAAAACTAGAAGGAAACGGTATATAAGTACCACTTGGCATATACAACTCAAAAATAAAACGCGGAAGTCTACAATATCATCCCAAAACCCGGAAACTCACGGGAACCACAGGCTAATAGAAATGTAATATACTGCTCTAACTCCAGAATGTCTAAACAACTGAAAGAAAAGGATAGATTAACAACTAAAGCTGGAACAGAATAGAGACTCCTGGTCTGCGGACGCGGCAGATATACCTCAAAGTCTCCGCTAGATCTCTCCGCCTCGAGGATAGTACGCCTGAGTGGAGGTACCTAAAACTGCACATGAAAAACATGCGCAGAAGGGGCATGAGTACAGAACAACGGTACTCAGTAAGTGCCAAGCCTAACCTCGGTAGGGTAGTGACGAGGAAGGTCAGGTCCCCACAAAGGTCAAACAACATAATATGAATTAACAATATGAAAACTGACAGTAATAATGAGTACAACGGTAAGAATAGACAGGTTAAACAAGGCAATAACAACTACACAAAGAACAAAATAAACACGGAATACGTACAACTCAATACCAATGATAACAATGAGGATCTCCGAGGATACCATCTTGTAGTCCTTTTTCTCAACTGTCCAGTGGATCTCCGGGGATACCGTCCCGTAGTCCATCATATGTGTAAATCCGAAGGGTCTCCCGGGATACCGTCCCGTAGTCCAACTATCAATGTGCAGGGGGATCTATCGGGAATCTAACCTGCAGTCCCAAAGTAAATGTGCAGGAGGATCTATCGGGAATCTAACCCGCAGTCCCAAAGTAAATGTGCAGGGGGATCTATCGGGAATCTAACCCGCAATCCCAAAGTAAATGTGCAGGGGGATCTATCGGGAATCGAACCCGCAGTCCCAAAGTAAACAAACAAGGGAGGGAGCTACCGGAATCCCACATCCGTAGTCCCAATGTAAATGCGCAACCACAACTAGAAGATATTTAGAAATGAAGTACAAAAGACAAGCATCAGGTAGTACTAGCCTAGCATGCTTCACGTAGTACAATTAAGGCAACTTAAACAATTAGGCAAGTTGAATCAACTAAACATGCTTTTCTAATCTAACATAGGTTATAATTGAAAGTAAAATAAGACAAATATGAAGGAAAACTCAGTCTCAATATCTTAAGTGAAAACCGGATTTTCAACAATTGGCTCAAGTACGCGCTCGTCACCTCGCATACAATGCACTCAAATACCAAATAACAAATTCTAAGGGGAAAGGTCCCCCACACAAGGTTAGACAAGTCACTTACCTCGAACCGGCTCCAAAATCAACTCGAAATCACACTTGCCACGAGTATCCAACTCCAAATGGCCCAAATCTATTCAATTCAATTACATATCATAAATAACATCACAAACAACTGATTCTACTATTTAATTCAAAGCTAAGGCGTGGAATTAGGTAAAATTACCAAAATGCCCTTCAGGCCAACGTCTCGAAACCAGATAATTTTCATATTTTCAGAACCCTCGCACTTTCACGAGTCTAACCATATAAAAATTTCCCAAATCAGAGGTCAAACACCCGCTCAAAACTCAATAGTTTGGTCTATGAAGTTTTCCCCATTTTTCATTCAAAAATCCGAAATTAAGGAAGAATCCGTGATTAGATTAGTGGGTTTTAAGCATAAGGGAGTAGAGAATCATTACCCAATCGTTGCCCTCGAAAAACCTTCGAAATTTCTCCCAAATCCGAGCTCCCAAGCTTGTGTTTTGATAAAAATGGCAAACCCTCGGTTTTGAAATGTTTATATCTGTCCAGACTTTTAATGAATCACGAATGTAGAGGATGTCTCACGTTCGCGAAGAAGAAAAATGAAGGCTGCTCAATTTATGCTTCGCGAACGCGGAAGCAGGCTCGCGAACGCGGAAGAGAAAATACAATGGCCCAAAATTGCCCTTCACGAATGCGTGGCACTGTACGCGAACGCGAAGGGTGGATTTGGAAAGGTACGCGAACGCGAAGAGGCGTATGCGAACGCGAAGAGGAAAGTTAGGCACAGTCTTTAGCTCCAAATTAAACTATGCAAACGCGAGGGCTATGATGCGAACGCGAAGAAGGCAAACGACAAAGCTTCGCAAATGCAGGACTATGGAACGCGAACACGAAGAGTGGGAAAGGTCAGAGCTTTGCGAACGCGATAGGGGAGATGCGAATGCGGAGAAGAAAATTGATCTGCAACTGCTGAAGGATTTCTGCAATATTTTCAAAGTCCAAAATGCTCCGTTGAGCATCCGAAACACACCCGAGGCCCTCGGGACCTCAACCAAACCTACGGACATATCCCATAACACCATTCAAACTTGTACCAATCTTTAAACCACCTAAAACAAACGCCGGAAACTCAAATTAAACAAGGATTTGAGCCTAAGAACTACAAATTTCATCAAAACACACTTTCAATCAAAAACCTAACCAAAACACGTCCGAATGACCTGAAATTTTGTACACACATCCCAAATGACATGACGGAGCTACTGCAACTTCCGAAATTCCAATCCGACCCTCGAATCAAAAACTCACTATCGGACCGGAAACTTCAAAAATTGAAACTTCAGCATTTCAAGCTTAAATGAGCTATGGCCTTCAAAAATGCATTCCGAATACGCTCCCAACCCCGAAATCACCTAACAGAGCTAACAGAACCATCGGATTTCCATTCCAAGGTTGTCTTCACACTATTCCGACTACGGACCATTTTTTAACACTTAAGCTCTCATTTAGGGACTAAGTGTCCCAAAACTCTCCGAAACCCAACACCGAACGTCCCAGCAAACCAAAATAGCAGAAATGAACTTAGGGGAAACAGTTAATAGGGCATCAGGGCATTAATTCTTAAGACGATCGGCCGAGTCGTCACATCCTCCTATACTTAAATATTCGTTCGTCCTCGAACGAGCATAGAGAACATACCTGAAGTAGTGAAAAGATGAGGGTAACTGCTGCGCATATCCTGCTCGGTCTCCCAAGTCGCCTCCTCAGCTAGATGACCCCGCCACTGAACCTTCACTGGAGCTATGCTCTTTGACCTCAACTTTTTGATTTGCCTGTCCAATATAGCAACTGGCTCCTCAACATAGGATAGATCCTTGTCCAACTGGACTGAACTGAAATCCAACACGTGCGACGGATCACCGTGATACCTCTAGAGCATCGAAACATGAAATACCGGATGAACTCCGGCCAAACTGGGAGGTAAGTCAAGCTCATAGGCAACCTCCCCAACTCGCCTCAAGATCTCAAAAGGGCCAATAAACCTCGGACTCAACTTTCCTTTCTTCCCAAACCTCATGACGCCTTTCATAGGCGAAGCCCGAAGCAGAACCCGTTCACCAACCATATATGAAACACCACGGACCTTCCTGTCCGCGTAGCTCTTCTGTCTGGACTTGGCTATACGGAGTCTATCCTGAATCATCTTAACCTTCTCCAATGAGTCCGGAACCAACTCTGTGCCCAATAGCCTGGCCTCACCCGGCTCAAATCAGCCCACCGGAGATCTACACCTACTACCATATAAAGCCTCATACGGCGCCATCTGAATGCTGGACTGATAACTATTGTTGTAAGCAAACTCTGCCAATGGCAAGAAATGATCCCAAAACCCTCCAAACTCAATCACACACGCACAAAGCATATCCTCAAGAATCTAAATAATGCGCTCGGACTGTCCGTCCGTCTGGGGGTGAAATGATGTGCTCAAATCCACCCAAGTGCCTAACTCCTGCTATTCAGCTCTCCCGAACCGCGATGTAAACTGGATACCTCTGTCCGAAATAATAGAAACTGGAATACCATGCAGACGGACGATCTCCCGGATATAAATCTCTGCCAACCGCTTTGATGAATAAGTGGTACATAGAGGAATGAAATGAGCGGACTTGGTCAGCTGATCTACAATCACCCAAATGGGGTCAAACTTCTTCAAGGTCCGTGGGAGTCCAACTACAAAATCCATGGTGATTCGCTCCCACTTCCACTCCGGAATCTCTATCTTCTGAAGCGACCCACCCGGTTTCTGGTGCTCATACTTCACCTGCTGGTAGTTGAGGCATCTAGCTACATATCCAACTATATCCTTCTTCATCCGCCTCCACCAATAGTGTTGTCTCAAATCCTGATACATCTTCGCAGCACCCGGATGGATGGAATACCGCGAACTATGGGCCTCTACTAGAATTAACTCTCGAAGACCATCAACATTAGGCACACAAATCCGGCCCTGCATCCTCAATACCCCATCATCTCTGATGGTCACATTGCTGACATCTCCACGCTGAACCATGTCCTTAAGGACAAGCAAATGAGGGTCTTCATACTGCTGCTCCCTGATACGATCAAATAAGGAAGACCGAGAAACCACATAAGCTAGAACCCGACTAGGCTCTGAAAGATCCAATCTCATAAACTGGCTGGCTGAGGCCTGAACATCTATCGCCATAGGCCTCTCTGAAGCTGGTAGATATGCCAAACTCCCCAAACTCTCTGCCCGGCGACTCAAGGCATCCGCCACCACATTGGCCTTTTCTCGGGTGATACAGGATAATGATATCATAATCCTTCAGCAACTCTAACCACCTCCTCGCATATTTAGATCCTTTTGCTTGAGCAAGTGCTGCAAACTCTGATGGTCAGTATAGATCTCACAAGGCACACCGTACAAATAATGGCGCCAGATCTTCAAAGCATGAACAATAGCAGCTAACTCAAGGTCGTGGATAAGGTAATTCTTCTCACGTATCTTCACCTGTCTGGACGCGTAGGCAATCACCCTACCGTCCTGCATCAACATCGCTCCAAGGCCAACCCATGAGGCATCACAATAAACCGTATAGGATCCCGAAACCGTAGGCAATATCAAAATTGGGGTTGTAGTCAAAGCTGCCTTGAGATTCTGAAAGCTCATCTCACACTCCTCTATCCACTAAAATGGGACACCCTTCTGGGTCAATCTAGTCATAGGGGCCGCAATCGATGAAAATCCCTCCACCAAAATGACAGTAGTAGCCCGCCAAACCAAGAAAACTGCAAATCTCTGTAGCTGAGGATGGCCTGGGCCAACTCTGCACGACATCTATCTTCTTTGGATCCACCCGAATGCCCTCACTCGATACCACATGGCCTAAGAATGCCACAAAACTCAACCAAAACTCACATTTTGAGAACTTTGCAAAGCACGGTCCTCAGGTGCTGTTCATGATCTTCCCGACTCCGGAAATACACCAGAATATTGATACTGCTCATGATCTTTTTGACTCCGGGAATACACCAGAATATCATCAATAAAAAAAAAAATCACAAACGAGTCGAGATACGGCCTGACACACTGTGCATCAAATGCATAAAAGTTGTTGGGGCATTGGTCAGCCCAAATGACATAACAAGGAACTCATAATGACCATACCGAGTCCTGAAGGCAGTCTTCGAGATATCTGGCTCCCTAATCTTCAACTGATGGTAACCTGAGCGCAAGTTAATCTTAGAAAATACATGTGCGCCCCGAAGCTGGTCAAACAGATCATCAATACGAGACAAAGGATAATAGTTCTTCACTGTAACCTTGTTCAACTGGCGATAATCGATGCACACACGCATGGAACCATCCTTCTTCTTCACAAACAAGACGGGAGCACCCCAAGGTGAAACACTGGATCAAATAAAACCCTTATCAAGAATTTCCTATAACTGATCCTTCAACTCCTTCAACTCAGGAGGAGCCATACAGTGCAGAGGAATGGAAATGGGCTGAGTGCCCGGTAACAAATAAATGCCAAAATCAATATCTCTCTAAGGCGGCATGCCCGGAAGATCAGCTCACATCGGGATAATCCCGTACCACTGGGACCGAATCAACAGAAGGGGGTATCAATACTGACATCTCTCACACAAGCTAAATTCGCGGCACGCCCCTTCTCAACCTTACGCTGAGCTTTAAGAAAAGGGATAACTCTACTGGGAGTGTGATCTAAAGTACCACTCCACTTAACACGCGGTATACCTGGCATAGCTAGTGTCACGGTTTTGGCATGACAATCTAGAATAGCATAATGGGGCGACAACCAGTCCATGCCCAAAATAATATCCAAATCAACCTTACTGATTAACAATAAATCTGCTCTGGTCTCAAAACCATGAATAGTAACCAAGCACGACCGATAAATGCGGTCCGCAATAAGAGAATTCTCCCACAGGAGTAAAATAATAAACAGAGAAACTCAAGGAAATTTCGAGGTACACCCAAATGCGGAGCAAAATAAGAAGACACATAAGAATAAGTAGAGCCTAAATCGAATAGAACCGATACACTTCTATAACAAACCATGACAATACACGTGATGACAGAATTAGAGGCAACAGCCTCGGTACGGGTAGGTGGGGTAGCAACTGGGTCTGTAACTATAGCATGAGAACTCTACGGGGCATGTTGTGGCTAAGAAGTCTGTGGAGGTGCACTCCTCCCAAGTCTAGGGCAATACCTCACCACATGGCGTATGTCACCACACTCAAAGCAACCTCACGGCCGATGTGGGTTTGGAAACTGTGCGGTACGAGTACTCCGAGGCCCCTGAACACTTGAGACCCTATGTAAAATCTGAGATGCAAGCTGAGCTGGCTGGCCCACAAAACCTCTACCATGCCGTACTTTTCCTCCAAAATATGGGCCAGTGGGTCTCACCAATCTACAAGGTCTACTCACTCCTCTACACTCCCTCCTAACCTCGTATGTCCTCTCTCTCCTGGACCCACCTGTACCCTTTTCGGCGAGAGGTCCTCACCACTCGCTGAAATGGGACCACAGGCTGTGTTGCCATGACACCTGGAACCTGACCATTGGAAACTCGCTGATCTGGAGTGGGGGTGGCGGGAGTCTGGGTCCCTCCCCTGACCTGTGAAGTAGTCGGTACAACCTGAATCAATCTCGCCCGAATCAATGTACCAAACATGCTCAGGAACTATGCCAAGGTCTCCTGAAGGGCTGGAGTAGTAGTAGCCGTAGGCGTGTCAGGTGCCTGAACTCCGGCTGGATATGCTGGTGGTACTTCGGTGGTAGCTCGCGCAGGTGTTATAGTTGCAATATGGGCGCATCCTCGGCCTTTACCCCCGTCCCTGGCCTCTAGCAGCTACAATAGGGGGCGCAGTTGCCTGATCATCTCGAGTAGCACGTGTACTCACCATCTGTGAGAGAATAGAAGGCAAAAGTTTAGAATTGTGAATGTCAAAAATCTCGCACGACAGGGAAGTCAAATAAAGTGGAATTTTCCTAACAGTTACATAGCCTCTCGTAGGTAAGTACAGACGTCTCCGTACCGATCAGCGAGACTCTAATAAATCGGCCTGTGTTCCGTGACTCCTATGAACCTAGAGCTCTGATACCAACTTGTCACGACCCCAGTTCACCCTCTATGAACATGTCGTGATGGCACTTAGTTCCTACAACTAGGTAATCCTAAAAATACGGAAATCAATAGAACTTGCGGAAACATTAAATTAAACTAAGCAAAACTAGAAGGAAACGGTATATAAGTACCACTTGGCATATACAACTCAAAAATAAAATGTGGAAGTCTACAATCTCATCCCAAAACCCGAAAACTCACGGGAACCATAGGCTAATTGAAATGTAATATACTACTCTAACTCCAGAATGTCTAAAAAACTGAAAGAAAAGGATAGATTAACTATTAAAGGTGGAACAGAATAGAGACTCCTGGTCTGCGGACGCGGCAGATATACCTCGAAGTCTCCGTTAGATCTCTCCGCCTTGAGGATAGTACGCCTGAGTGGAGATACCTGGATCTGCACATGAAAAACATGCGCAGAAGGGGCATGAATACACCACAACTGTAATCAGTAAGTGCCAATACTAACCTCATTTTGGTAGTGATGAGGTCAGAGTCCTACTAAGGTCAAACTACATAATATGAATTAACAATATGAAAACTGACAGTAATAATGAGTACAACGGTGAGAATAGACAACTCAATACCAATGATAACAATGAGGATCTCACAGGATACCGTCCTGTAGTCCTTTTCTTAACTGTCCAGTGGATCTCCCGGAATACCGTCCCATAGTCCATCATATGTGTAAATCCGAAGGGTCTCTCGGGATACCGTACGTAGTCCAACTATCAATGTGCAGGGGGATCTATTGATAATCTAATCCGCAGTCCCAAAGTAAATGTGCAGGGGGATCTAACGAGAATCTAACCCGCAGTTCCAAAGTAAATGTGCAGGGAGATCTATCGGGAATCGAACCCGCAGTACCAAAGTAAATGTGCAGGGGATCTATCGGGAATCGAACCCGCAGTCCTAAATTAAACAAACAAGGGGGAGCTACCGGAATCCCACATTCGTAGTCCCAATGTAAATGCGCAGCCACAACCAGAAGATATTCAGAAATGAAGTACAAAAGACAAGCATCAGGTAGTACTAGCCTAGCATACTTCATGTAGTACAGTTAAGGCAACTTAAACAATTAGGCAAGTTGAATCAACTAAACATGCTTTTCTAATCTAACACAGGTTATAATTGCAAGTAAAATAATGCAAATATGAAGGAAAACTCAGTCTCAATATCTTAAGTGAAAATTGAATTTTTAACAATTGGCTCAAGTACGCGCTCGTCACCTTGCGTACAAGGCACTCAAATAACAAATAACAAATCCTAAGGAGAAAGGTCCCCCACACAAGGTTAGACAGGCTACTAACCTCGAACCGGCTTCAAAATCAACTCGAAATCACACTTGCCACGAGTATCCGACTCCAAATGGCCCAAATCTATTCAATTCAATTACATATCGTAAATAACATCGCAAACAACTGATTTTACTATTTAATTCAAAGATAAGGCGTGAAATTAGGTAAAATGACCAAAATGCCCTTTAGGCCAACGTCTCGGAACCAGATAATTTTCATATTTTCAGAACCCTCGCACTCTCACGAGTCTAACCATATAAAAATCTCCCAAATCGGAGGTCAAACACCCACTCAAAACTCAATAGTTTGGTCTATGAAGTTTTCCCCATTTTTCATTCAAAAATCCGAAATTAAGGAAGAATTCGTGATTAGATTAGTGGGTTTTAAGCATAAGGGAGTAGAGAATCGTTGCCCTCGAAAAACCTTCGAAATTTCTCCCAAATCCGAGCTCCCAAGCTTGTGTTTTGATAAAAATGGCGAAACCTCAGTTTTGAAATGTTTATATCTGTCCAGACTTTTAATGAATCGCGAACGCGGAGGAAGTCTCACGTTCGCGAAGAAGAAAAATGAAGGTTGCTTAATTTATGCTTCGCGAATGCGGAAGCAGGCTCGCCAACGCGGAAGAGAAAATACAATGGCCCAGGATTGCCCTTCGCGAACACGTGGCACTGTACGCGAACGCGAAGGGTGGCTTTGCAAAGGTACGCGAACGCGAAGAGGCGTATGCGAAGGCGAAGAGGAAAGTTAGGCACAGTCTTTAGCTACAAATTACACTATGCGAACGCGAGGGCTATGATGCAAACGCGAAGAAGGAAAACGACAAAGATTCGCGAATGTAGGACTATGGGACGCGAACGTGAAGAGGGGGAAAGGTCAGAGCTTCGCGAACGAGAAGATGAAAATTGATCTGCAACTGCTAAAGGATTTCTGCAATATTTTCAAACTCCAAAATGCTTCGTTGAGCATCCGAAACACACCCGAGGCCCCCGGGACCTCAACCAAACTACAGACATATCCCATAACACCATTCAAACTTGCATCAATGCTTAAACCACCTAAAACAACGATAGAAACTCAAATTAAATAAGGATTTGAGCCTAAGAACTACAAATTTTATCAAAACACGCTTTCGATCAAAAACCTAACCAAAACACGTCCGAATGACCTGAAATTTTGCACACACATCCTAAATAATATGACGGAGCTACTGCAACTTCCGGAATTTCAATCCGACCCTCGAATCAAAAACTCACTATCGGACTGGAAACTTTAAAAATTCAAACTTTGGCATTTCAAGTTTAAATGAGCTACGGACTTCAAAAATGCATTCTGAACACGCTCCCAACCCCGAAATCACCTAACAGAGCTAACAGAACCATCGGATTTCCATTCCAAGGTTGTCTTCATATTATTCCGACTATGGACCATTTTTCAACACTTAAGCTCTCATTTAGGGACTAAGTGTCCCAAAACTCTCCGAAACCCAACACCGAATGTCCCGGCAAACCAAAATAGCAGAATTGAACTTAGGAAAAATAGTTAATAGGGGATCGGGGCGTTGATTCTTAAGACGACCGGCCGGGTCGTCACAAATAGGCTAAACAGTATTGAGATTCATTCTCAAGCCTTAATTTTAATTACATGCCAATAACGTTGTACACAACTAATTTAAAACTTAACAAATCAAATTTGTTTTCTTAAATAAGTGTACAAATCTCAAATCAGCGTAAAGATTTATCAATTATTTGTAGCATCTATATGAAATATAATCGTTTGTAGTCGGAATATTTCTTCTAAATTCTATTAAAGTTTAAATGGATCATAAAATTATTGTCATAATATTTATTGAGCATCTTAAAAAAATATTGTTGTTTTCGGGGTATACCATACCTATTGGATTTGATTTAACGTCATGACTTTTCTTCACTCAATTCAACCAAGCAATGAGTAAATAAATTTATCAAAAGTACAATATATAGGTAACAACACATATACAGTACTAATACATAAATTCAGCATTTATATTACCTGAAAAGTGACACTATAGGTAATAACATATCAGTTGTAGCTTATGCATCATTCATATAAAATACTTAAAAATGGTAAGTCAGTAGCAAGCATCAAGTAGGTCATGGATACTTAAAAAACCTCTTCTAGTAATCATACTAATCACTGTTTGCTTTCAAATGATACAATCATAAATTATGAAGTATACTTTCTCAATAGCTGATTTGTTTTCCAAATGTCAAAAATAATTAATAAACCTAGATAAAGATGTGAAGTATTTCTTATTTTCTTCAAGATGATTTATGCTTCTAATCAGTATGACCAATTTTTTTATTCCTTTTTTTTACTATATGCAAGGGCAAAAAGCCAAAAGGAAAAAATATTCATCCAAGTAAAAGAAAATATTAAAAGCGACAGGACATATTGAAGATAGTTAACACACAAATATGCATAAGACAACTTATATAACATATCCTTGGTTACCATGACATGCATCATATCAACAATTAACTGCTACTATGATTCTCACATTTAGAACTTCGAAAATTTTAATCAATTCATGTGATATAAAAGATGTAATATTAAAATGTGCTTATGCAATACATGTGTTGTACGAAGTTGTGTGCATATGTGATATTAAAGGAATGACAAATATAAGATACTCACACCTTCTTACGTTTTTACTTACCATATGTAGTTTCTCTTTACATTTAACCATGAGATGATATGTATGTCTTCTAATTGTAATTTTTCTGGATGTAGGTAATTTTTTGTAGATATATATAAAAGTGGTTAGAGACTTGTGCTGATAACGTGTTATAAAATGAAAGCAGTTTAGTAACATGAACAAGAAATAAAAGCAATTTTGTAAAACATGAACAAGAAATAGAGATAGAGAGAAGGAAGATATTTTCTTCTTCAATTGTGTGTATTTTCCTATCTATTACAAGGCCTTTATATAGGCATAACAAGGGAATATTTTTAAAAATAGCCAGATTTACAACTGGTCGTTCAAAAATAGCCAAATTTCAAAAGTAATCAAAATTTAGCCACTTTTTATTTAAAGATAAATCTGAGCGAAAACATTGTTCAAAACCTGGAAAATACTCCAGTATATTATGCTGGAGTTCCAGCATAAGTACACTTGAACTCCAGCATATTATACTGGAGTTCCAGGATAGTATGCTGGAACTCCAGTATAATATGATGGAGTTCCAACATAAATACACTAGAAATCCATCATAATATACTGAAGTTCCAACAAGTATAATGGTCTAGTATAATATACTGGAGTTTGGAGCACCAGTGCTCCAGTCTCCAGTATATTATACTGGAGCCAGCAAAGTATACCGGTCTAGCATAATATGCTGGAGTTCATATACAAGTGCACCAAACTCTAATATATTATGCTGGACCGGTCTCTGTTACAGCAAAACGATAGCTATTTTTCATTGACTTGGTAAACGCTGGCTATTTTTGATTGACCAGTCCGAAAACTGGCTAGACCGTAAAATTTTGGCTATAAAAAGTGAAGAAAATATGTCATGTAATATGCCATTGAACATACAAAATATGTCATTAAGCATTTGAGATGAAGATCATTGAATAAGAGCAGACATCCACCATAAATTGATGTAAAAATAGCACGGTATAGCCAGTTTTCGGACTGGTCAATCAAAGATAGTCAGCGTTTACCAAGTCAATGAAAAATAGCCACCGTTTTGCTGCAATAGAGACCGATCTAGCATAATATACTAGAGTTCGGAGCACTTGTGTATGAACTCCAACATATTATGCTGGACCGTTATACTTTTCTGGCTCCAGTATAATATATTAGAGACTGGAACACTGGTGCTCCAAACTCCAGTATATTATACTGGACCATTATACTTGCTGGAACTCCAGTATATTATGCTGGAGTTTTAGTGTACTTATGCTGGAACTCCATCATATTATGCTGGAGTTCCAGCATACTATCCTGGAACTCCAGTATAATATGCTGTAGTTCAAGTATACTTATGCTGGAACGCCAACATAATATACTGGAATATTTTTCAGGTTTTGAACAGTATTTTCGCTCAGATTTATCTTTACATAAAAAATGGCTAAATTTCGATTACTTTTGAAATTGAGCTATTTTTCAACGACCAGTAATAAATCTGGCTATTTTTAAAAATCTCCCTAAATTGATATTTATCATAACAGTTGGATGATTTGTTTTTCTTTTTACAGACAATTTTCGCTCGTTAGGTTAATGGAGGTAAAATTCAAATAGTAACCTCAAAAAAGGCTATTTGTGCAAATGACCCGACCCAATTCTACTCTTACGGGCCTGTCAACTCAAATGCTTACATCAGTAAGACAACTTTAAGCCGAACAGAGTGAGCTGGACCATTTAACAGCCCATTCGGAAATCCATGATTTAAAGCCTTTAAAACCTAGGGTTTTTCATCAGCCCTATAAAAGCAAAGCACAAAGCACTTGCTTCGCCTTTGTACTCCCATAGCCTCCAGAAGCAGTAGCTAACCAGGTATGTCTCAGTATTTCCCTTGAAAATCTCCAAGTTTTATGAATAATCTTTCGTCATTTTCAATCTGGTTTATGCTTGTTAGTTTCCTCAGTTTAATCTGTAAGCTATGTGTTACTGAATTTGTATATGCAAATGAGTTTGATATGAAAATGTTTGTTTCGGTTAATAAATCTGTGTCTTTCGCGGGGTTTGAGACCCTTTTGTAGTAGAAATGTGAACTGAGAATTTTGGATGTATTAATGTTCCTCGGTTGTGTTAGTTACGATATATTACCATTTGCTTATGGTTTTGCCATTATAAGCTTGCAATGTAGAATACATGTGGAAATCAGGGTGTTTTTCAATTGTAGGTGGGTTGTATTGGATTTCCTTTTTATATCGTATCAGAAAACCTGGATGGATATTTTTTTATATTTATGTGACATATAGTTCGCATGAATCTAGCCTCAACGTTATTGGAATCTAACAATATGTTTTTTCTGTTTGGTTTGTGTGGCTTTTCCTGGTTATTTACTAGTTTGTGCTATAATAAATGAAGCTTTTACTAGCAGCAGCCACTGTTGTGTTTTTTTGTACTGTATTCTTCGTAGAGCTTGAAAAAATTAACTATATGTGAATGCCTAATCCCGTGAAATGTGTTATGCCAGATGAATAGTATTTAGTGAGGACAAAGAGCACATGTTTGAATATTTGGATTTGCACATCTGTTTATAATTATGATTTTATCGGTTGATTAGATATTGATTGAAGTAGGATTTTCTTTGAACAATATGAAGTCAAAGTACACAAGACTAGGAATCTTTAAGGCAACTGAAAGTTTTATGCTTTAGTTAACAAGAGCAGCTAGACCTGTGATGTTTGCTTGATATAGTTGATTACTGTGCAATTTTAGGTAAGAGATGAAGCACAACAATGTTATACCTAATGGGCACTTCAAGAAGCATTGGCAAAACTATGTAAGGACTTGGTTCAACCAGCCAGCTAGGAAAACAAGGAGACGTGCTGGTAAACTACCATTTTGTTGAACTAATTGGAGCTATTCTTTTCTTTTTTGAAATTCAATTTTGGTTGAACAGTATTAACATTTTTCTACCTGTGTTTACTCTGTTGTCTTCAGCTAGACAGCAGAAGGCTGTGAAGATCTTCCCTAGACCAACTGCTGGATCACTTCGACCTATTGTTCATGGACAAACATTGAAATACAACATGAAAGTCCGGGCTGGGAGAGGATTTTCTCTTGAAGAACTGAAAGTGAGGTTCTAGTTGTTGAATGTCGTTTACTAGATAACTTGTCAGCTTTCCTGTTCACCACCCCATACACCCCATACACCCCATAGAGAAGAACAATTAACAAAAAGCCATCTCATTGGGTACACAAGAAAATTCTATTTTAGTCATGTTTTTGGCTCTCTGGATACTTTTATTTTATACGCCTATTATTTTGAAGCACTTGTATGTTTGACTTCCCCATTATTAAGTAGCTTTGGGTTTTCAGGCAGCTGGTATTCCCAAGAAACTAGCACCAACCATTGGCATTGCTGTTGATCATCGCCGCAGGAACAGATCATTGGAAGGTCTCCAAACCAATGTCCAGAGGCTCAAGACTTACAAAGCTAAGCTTGTCATCTTCCCAAGGCGTGCTAAGAAAGTCAAGGTAAATTTGAAAATGATTATTCTTTTCCCTGCTAGGTGAGGATTCCTGCTTTGGTATCCGAACAGTTTATGCGAAAATTTACCTTGAACTCTCTTTTCCAGGCTGGTGATTCTAGTGCAGAGGAACTTGCTACTGCCACCCAGGTCCAGGGTTCATACATGCCTATTACTAGGGAGCAACCAGCTGTTGACCTTGTCAAGGTCACAGATGAGATGAAATCATTCAATGCCTATGGCAAGCTGCGTATCGAGCGTACAAATGCGCGACACATCGGAGCCAGGTTGAAGAGGGCAGCTGAAGCAGAAAAGGAAGAAAAGAAATAAGCAATTAGAATTGTCGTGTAGCTTGTTAAGCATTATCAGTTTTCTGGTGGACTGAGTGATGAAGTTTATGATACAATCATATTCAGGATCTTGAGCTTTTCTCTTTATTCAAGAATTTTGTTTTGCTTGTGAGATCATGCAAATCATTTGATGGTGTTTATGTTATAGCATAAGTCCTATTTCTATCCTGCGTCTGCTATTTCATAGCAGCTAGCTTTGTGGAAGTGTCAGTTTTCCAAATTGTGATGGCTACTTCAAATTGATTAGGTCTATCTTGCCCCATCTCGAGCATCTGTTAACCTGAGGGTCAAACTATTTTCTGGTGCTACATCGATGGCATGAGGTAGCACTGTACTAGTTTCAATTAATCTGTTGGTAATGATCAGTTGCCAATGAAGTTGATCAACCGGGCAAACCTTTTTAAGAATTATATTTCATTTGTTTCAAATATCAAAGAGGGATTTTTCAATAATCAATGAAAATACAAGCTCACAGCTCATAGAGTCGGGGCGGGATAAAAGAGCTGGGAAAGTTAGGGAAGTGCAAGTTGTGGTTGTGGTTGCTTTCTTGAGGTATAATAAGCGGCATGAAGTTTTAACGTGTTTCTGAGGTTGTGTTTGACCTGAAGGATAAGGGGTAGTTGAATGGGCGGAGTTGATGATGTATGTAATGCGTACTGTCATGGGCGGCTTTTCAGCCATGCCTCATGACCCCTTGGGCGTGCCCCGTGGTGTCCTAGCAGGCCTCCTAACGCCTAGTGCCACGGAGGGCCCGTGGTCTTGGTCGCGCCAAGTGACAAGCGCGCAGGTGCCTTTGTCGCCCCACCGATATCCCTCGCCAGCACCATCCGCAGGCAGATTCCAACAGCACCGCGCGCGCAGACAAAGCCGCGCGCCCAGACCGTGATGCCAAAGACAATGCTGCTGAAAACGGACCTGTTGTTGCCTTTTAGAAAACTAAGTCATTTTCATTGTAAATAGAGTAGTTTTATTTTAAGTATTTCCATTATGTTTCTCTAGCGTATTCTAGTCTAGTCTTGTAGCTTTGGATTATTTTTTTAAAGCATTATTAGGAGGGATCAAACAATCAAAACTTTCTAGCAAGCAAGCAATTCTCTATACTGGTGTCTCTCCCCCTCGACACCGTGTTGCTTTTCTGTAATAGCTTTCATTAATGCAATCAAGCTTTCTTTAAATCTCAATTCTCATTTCTGTTCTCTCAATTGCTCGTGTCATTGGTTTTCCCGTACGGGACTGACAATCTAGTCTAGCGTACGGAGGGGACCTCAGTTGGCGGACAATAATTGCACCGACATCAGTTGCTTAGCCTTAAGTCGCTCTTCCAAAGAATCTCAGGAAGGCGCCGCGTAACAGTTGGTATCAGAGCCTAGGCACGACATCGGACGAGGGAACGTATTGACATTACCACCATTTCTGACCATGGTGAATCATGGGGACCGCATTACGGCTCTCGAAGGGATGGTTGAGGTATTGCGGCCTATTGTGGATACGGTGCCTGAACTAAGAACCAGCCTACTGCAAAGGTTGGACGACCTGGACCGCAGGGTGCTCCAGGTCGAAGTTGACATTGAAAACATTAGTCGTGACTCCGAGGGAGACCAGCAGACGGCAGAGAGGCAACCAAAATTTTTGAGAAATTCGAGGGGCTCCAACAGGAGCGCACCGAGGATTTAGCCCACAGGGCACAAGAGGCAGACAAGGTGACTGCCATGCAACAAACTATTGACAAATTGACAGACCAGCTCAATGTTGTCAACGCTGCTTTATAGGGCCTACTCCGAGGAGGTGGAAACCAAATCGAAGGTGCTGTGAACCCTACTTCCGCGACAAAGAAACAAAAAAATTCTTGAGCCAAAGCCATACAGTGGAGCTAGGAATGCCAAGAAAGTGGAAAACTTTATCTTTGACGTCGAACAGTATTTCGATATTGTTGGGGACCTGGAGGAAGCTAAGAAGGTAGCAACTGCTGCCATGTATCTTCAGGGTGATGCTAAACTCTGGTGGCGGGTGAAGTATGAAGCCACCAAGGCCGGTGAAGATGCTCTCGAGACATGGGGAGAACTGAAGGCAGCTATATGCCTACAGTTCTTCCCCGAAAATGTTCAATACAATGCAAGGAGAAAACTACGGGAGCTCCGCCAGACAAAATTAGTGCAGGATTACATGCGAGAATTCTCCGCACTTATGCTAAGCATACACGACATAGGGGACAAGGACAATCTCTTCACCTTCATGGAAGGGTTGAAACTTTATACTCGCGTGGAGCTAAAGAGACAAAGAGTAGATACTCTTCCCAAGGCATTCCAAGCAGCTGAATGCCTTGGGGACTATCAAATGGAAGCTCAAAAGAACAGGCCTCACCCGCCTGCTCGAGCAGGGTTCAAAGGGGGCCAACCTAGCAATGGTGGTCCTAGCAAAAGTGGGGGAGATTGGAACTCAAACAAATCTAGAGCTCCTTCCTCAGGCAGTAACAGTGCTGCGTCAAACAATAATGACCGGGGAGAAACCCTCCTTCAGGATGCCGTCATTACGGTGGACCGCACTGGAACAATGAGTGCCCACATGCACAGATGAACGCCCATCAGGCTATTGATGATGGGACTGATGACGACTCAGACGATGCGGACCAGACTGAACCAGTAGGTGCCTTCAATGCAATTGTTGGTTCCATCTTTGGGGCATTAGCGGAGACCAGTGCTGGTATCCGTAAGAAGAAGGACCCATGTCCAGTTACCAAGAAAGGGAAAAAGAAGTCGAATGAAGAGACTCCTCTTAAACAAGAGAGGACCTTAAGTTCGTTGAGATGAAGGTGAATGGCAAGCCCATTTGGGCTATGATAGACACGGGTGCTACGCACAACTACTTAGCCTCGACTCAGGTGGAGCGCCTTGGACTAGTTGTAGGGAAAGGTAAAGGCAGTGTCAAGGCTATCAGCTCACCTCCCTAGCCAGTAGGTGGAATAGCCAAAGAAGTACAAGTGAAGCTTGGCCCTTACAAAGGAAAATTCAACCTGCGAGTGGTGATCATAGGTGACTTTGAGCTGATTGTTGGGCTGGAATTCCTAAGGCAAACCAACACCATGCCTGTACCATTTGTAGACATGCTACTGATGATGGGAACCAATAGGGCCAAGCCCTGCATTATCCCGTGCTTGCCCATGAAGATGGTCGTTGAGAACATCTCGGCCTTGCAGTTGAAGAAGGGGGTCAAAAGGAATAAACCTACCTTCCTGGCAACCCTCTGCATTAAAGATGTAGAACGCTCCTCGGGTCCCATTCCTGAACCCGTGAAGGAGTTACTACTGGAGTTTGAAGATGTCATACCACAAGACATTCCAAAGCGGCTCCCGCCTAGGCGCATTGTGGACCATAAAATTGAGTTGGTGCCGGGCATGAAGCCACTTGCCCGAGCGCCTTACAGAATGTCACAACCCGAACTCACCGAGCTTCGGAGACAATTGACAGAAATGCTAGATACATGGATCATTGTACCCTCAAAGTCCCCATATGGGTCCCCTGTTCTATTCCAAAAGGAACATGATGGCAACCTGCGACTCTGTGTGGATTATCGAGCTTTAAACAAAATCACTGTGAAGAACAAGTACCCTATTCATTTAATGGCAGACCTGTTCGATAGACTGGGTGGTGCAACGATGTTCACCAAGATAGACCTCAAGACAGGTTACTGGCAAGTTCGGATCGCATAGGGTGATGAACACAAGACGACCTATGTAACAAAATATGGGTCGTACGACTTCCTGGTCATGCCGTTCGGCTTGACTAATGCTCCAACTACATTTTGCACTCTGATGAACCAGGTCTTCCGAGAGTACGTTGACGAATTCGTGGTGGTCTACTTGGATGACATTGTGGAATATAGCAAAACATTGGAAGAACACCTAGTGAATTTGCGGAAGGTCCTAGCTCGCTTGTGGGAGAATGAACTATATGCGAAGCTATCCAAATGCTCCTTTGCTCAGAAGCAAATTGACTTCCTCGAACATTGTCATCGAGGAAGGACGCATCAAGATGGACCAGCAGAAGATTCAAGCCATCACAGACTGGCCACCGCCTAAGGATGTCCACGCCTTGAGGGTGTTCCTTGGCCTATGCAACTTCTACCGGTGGTTTGTGAAGAACTACTCTCTTATCGCAGTGCCATTGACAGAACTCCTCAAGAAGGTCACACCTTGGGATTGGGGACCAAGGAAAGCGGAGGCCTTCAATGCATTAAAAATGGCTATGTCTAGTAGCCCCGTCTTAGCCCTTCCTGATTTGGCAAAGCCGTTCGAGGTACAAACGGATGCATCTGACTATGCCACTGGTGGGATCTTACTACAAGAAGGGCACCCTCTAGCGTACGAGAGTTGAAAGCTGAAGGACGTAGAGCGGCGCTATGCCGCCCATGAGAAAGAATTATTGGCTATCGTCTATTGCTTGCACCTGTGGAGGCACTATCCGCTGGAAACCTCGTTCGTGGTCAAGACAAACAACACAGCTGTCAGCCATTTCATGACCCAGCCGAAGTTGAATGGTCGATAGGCCAGGTGGCAGGAACTCCTAGCTGAATTCCACTTCAACCTGGAGTACCACAGTAGAAAGACAAATCATGTTGCTGATGCACTCAGTCAGAGAGCTGATCTAGCATCGGTGTGCCTACTCGCCACCCTAAGGGGTAGCCACCTCCATCAAAGACCAGATACATGATCTACTCTGCAAGGATCCTGCTGCTCAGTACTTGGTTGATTTGGTAAGATAGGGCAAGACTCACCAGTTCTACATAGAAGATGGTATTCTGAAAGTCAAAGGGAACCGACTTTATGTTCCAAAGGGAGGAGATCTGCGGAGGACTCTTCTACCGGAATTTCATGATACTCTATGGGCCGGTCATCCCGATGAAGAACGCACCATGGCGTTACTTCATCGTGCCTATTATTGGCCTCAAATGGCTGATCGCAGCCAACTCCACGCTACTAAAGAGTAGGAGAAGAGGGTCACAATAGCTTTTACCCGATATGAGGGTCGGGATCGAATCCTTAGAGAGCTAGAAGGGAATTTGGGTATCTACTTAAGATAGAGTTGCGTGTGTGCTCTTATATGATCTTATTTTCATTTTTGGGTTTTTTCAATTATGAGCTACTATTATCAAACTACTAATTGAAACTAGATTATGCTACAAGATATATGCTAAAGTTGTATCTAATGGGAAGAAGGGCACTAGGGTCGTGACATCACCTAGGTGGCTAATTGACGGGTAGATGTTACTAAGGTTCGATTGACATAATTGGGGCTTATGCTACAATCGTTGCACAATTTTACCCACTCTCACACCTCTCGGTAGAGAGAGTGATTTTTCCCAATTGACTCTCTCGAGACCAAATGGGTAGGCAAATTAGATCAAGCAACTAGGGTTCAAGTAGGATGATTACTCTCACGAGGTTTAACCCGTTAATTGGGACTATCATTTCTCATGAGTCCATCCTAATTCCTTGTTGGGTCAATTTTGGAGACTTAGACTCTCTTTCTCAAGAAGAGTCAAATCCACAAAACACAAATCAGTGTTTGCAAACACCAATTCATAGATTAAAACATAAAATCAACCCAAATAGCAAACACCCATAGTCAATCTAACCCTAGATGGCAACACCCATCAATTACCCACACTAGGATTGAGCCACAACCCTAGCTAATGGGTTTAGCTACTCATGCTTGAACAAGAAAATGAAGAAATAGATGAAGAATAAGACATAATAACTAAATACTAAATTAAATTGCAAGAATTTATCGTTAATTTTAAGCTAAGATGCCAAAAATGGCTACAAAAGTTGTTCTCACGAGCACAACTGTGTTTTGAAGATAACTGATGACCTAAAATGGTAAAATATTCTATTTATGCTAAGCTAGAAAAATTGGACAAAAATACCCCTGCATGGTCAGTGCGGGCCGCACTGAATGGACCGCGGCCGCACTGGGCTCCTTGACTTCAACATTGGCTTCTCTGAACTTGGACTCCGCGGCCGCGGCCGCAGAGGGAGTTGGCGCAGTCCGCACAATAACGACCGCGGACCGCATGGCATTGTCTTGGCAAAATTGTAGTTCTTTGAATCTCTTGAACGCGAACTGCACAAAAGAGTAGTGTGGCCGCGGAGCCCTGACCGCGGACCACGAGATATGTACCGCGGCCACGTTGCCTCTATACTAATTTTATCAACTCTCTGAACCACCTAGTGCGGCCGCATTCCACTTTGCGCGGTCCGCACTAGGCCTTCTTCCTTTAGATTTCTTGGTATTTGATTCTTGAGCAGGTTTCACTCCTTTTTGAGCCGATCTTTGACATTTTGTTACTTTGTCGATCAAAATTGCAAACAAGCAGAACCACTAAGCCTTTTGGGACTATTTTGTACAAATATATGATCAAAGAATAGGTCAGTAGGGGCATAAAACATGTTAAAATCCTAACTTATCAACTCCCCCAAACTTAAACCTTCGCTTGTCCTCAAGCAAACAAAATAAGACCCACCCCTTAAAGGTAAATCCAAGTAATTCCAGCTGACCTAAAGTAAACTCAACAAGCATCAATTGGGACTAACAGTTTCCCTCAATACAAATGGATCATTAACAACATTTAAACTTTGAAAACTATGGATCAAGTGTAACACAAGAGCATCAAGAATTGACTCATTACATCAAAGAACTCTCTCAATTACTTTGGTCTCTGTGGAACCCAAACTCATATATCCTCGACTCTCCCTAAACAAACCTCACCTTTTAGAGTATAAGTGTGAGCACGTAATTTTTGCCCTATCTATGAATTATTCCCAAAAATTCAAACAAAATGATCTTTTTTATTATTTTACAATTGTATGAATTTTGTGTCATTTTCTATTAATTGTTTGTATTTTATTTGTGCATTTTAATTCATATGAAAAAGACAAAAAATACATTTGGCGTTTGCATTTAGGATTTAAATTCATATTTTAGGATTAATTAGGGGTTAATTTGTTTTAGAACAAAATATGAAGAAAATAACAAAAATAATTCACTTTTGTATTTTTAATTGTTTAATTGTGAATTCGTCACGAAATAGATTTTACACAATTTTAGGAGTTAATTAGTTTAACTTTGAAATATATTAGGACTTTATTTTTATTTTTTTTTACATTTTTATAACATCAGAAAAATAAAAAATAAAAATAATACAAAATGAAATACAAAAAATAGATAAAAGAAATGAAAGAAAAAATTGAAAATTGGTCTTGATAAGGTAACAAGAATTGGGCCATTTATTCAATTTCACCCAGCCCAAAAACGATCCAGTCCAGGCCCACTTTCCATCTACCCAGTCCGCCCTATTACTCACCAAAACTATGTCGTTTTGGCGTCCTGCAATCTCAACCATCCATTGATCTTATCTGACAGTCCAGATCAGTTCAAGCAAATTACATAAAAATGTAATAAAACACTCACACACATCTGAGACCTTCATCTTCCTCGTATCTCCTCTCTGTATCTCGCCGCCGCCGTAGCCGGTGAACGCCACCTATACCAACGGCCACCAAAATTACACCACCAGTTCCCCTCGTTCCCCTCTTTCCACCCCTGCACTTGGTTTCCCTCGAATCAACGCCGAATCCTTTGAATATCCATTTAAAGTTTTTCCGGCCACGACGCAAGTTACTCCAAATGACTCCAAATTAACACCCTAGGGTCGCCTGAGCCTCCTTTACCCAACCCCCTTAACCCCGTCTCTCAAATCCCGCCGGAGCTGTTCGAATATCCATTTAAAACTTTTTCGGCCAAAACTCTAGTCGCCCCAACTCGCCCCAAAATGATACTAGATGTTCTTTGGGCCCTCTTGATGAAGAATTCAACATTATTAACACTGAGTTCCCACCGGAAATGGCCAAATTGGAAAGTTGGTAAACTTGCCGGATTTTGTTTTAGTAAGTATGTTCCCTTCTTTTCTTTTCTGTTTTCTTCAGTCAAGCTTCTGTCCCTATTTTTCTTACTAGCACGTGAATTCAATTAGATTGCTAGAATAATTTCGACAGTAATTGGTTTTGCATGATTAGCTAAGGTTGAAGGTTCGATTGGTTTTTTTTTTGTGTTAGTTTAATTATCGCCTGTTAGTTGTTTGATCTGGTTAGCTTAATTTAGTAGTCGTCTTGTAAATTTTTCTGATTTAGCTCACCCTCTATTCTTAATTTTGTTAGCTTAATAGTTGATAATGATTTACTTTAGATGGTTGATTGAATTAATCAGTAGTTGAATCAGATTCTGTAATCGCTATTTGTTTTAATTAGTCAGCTTCTAGTATAGTTAAGTATATCAAATTTTAGTTTAGTTAATTGGATTTAGTTGTTTAGTCTTTAGTTTAATTGGGTCATTCAAAGGTAATTCAGGGAAATGTTAGGGGGTAAAATAAAGAATTCAAGTGGTGAATCCTACAAGTAGTTGCAATAGAATGTCCTAGAAGCTTCTAGGTGGGAAGTTTATGGTGAAATACAAGAAATAAGTGTACTTACTTGCATCACAAGTTAATAAATGAGGGACTAAAGTAAAAATGAAGAAGGACTGAAAAGAAAATTGAAAATCTGAATAAGGCCTCCTCTATGCCTATAAAAGGCATGGACCTTGCTTTCACAACAAGTTTTGGAGCCCCAAAATTCCCCCCAAAACCTCTCCTACAGATCTGAGCCTCTAAATTTGAATTTCAAACCAAAAAAAAAAAAAGAAATCTGAATTCTTATAGCTAAAACCTTCCCCTAGATCTTAGTTTTTTAAAAAAAAGACCAAAAACAAATAGAAATACAATAGAAAAAAAAACTGTTACATTGATCATTTCTTCAAATTTCAGCTTTTAATTCCAGTTTCTAACTCATTTAGGATCAAGACTACTTGAATTTCCTTGTTATTGTTCGATATCTGAGGTTTGAAGGCAGTGTGAGTCACCTGTTGAGTGGATTGGTTTCCTGGTTCATTTCTGGGCACTTTGGATGCTGTTTTGGGTTTGATATATCTGTTCCGTGTGGGTTAAAACATTTCCGGAATCACTGAGTTATGTCTGGGTTGAAATCGATTGTGTTTGCTGTTGTTTGAACTCCAATCACTGCTGCCTGTACTGCTGTTGCTAACTTCTCCTTCTTCCTGTTATATTCTGAATTCCAGGTACATTTTTGATCTCCTATGAATTATGAAGGATCAGTGTAGTTTTGATCTTGGGAATACATGATGAAGTGCTGTTTGAATTGCTGTTTGAAGTCGAATCCTGAGTTTATTTCATTTCTGTTTAATTTTAACGTGTAAAGTGGTCTG
>MU788163.1:3708-85753 GCA_026770625.1 Nicotiana glauca
CCCCATCGTCTCTCTCTCTGAAGTTCAGAGACGAACCATCACCAAACCCTAGCGCCGCCCCTGCCTACCTCCGCCTTAAACCCGGCGGCCGGAGGTCCAACGACCACAAAATTAACACCCTAAAGCCATTAGACCACCCTCAATCCAAATCCCTTACCCGTTTTGCTCGAATCATCCCGTAGCTTCTCGAATATTCGAGCGAAGATTTGATCAGAACTTAAAACTACCCCAACCAGCCCCAAACTCATACCAGTCACTCCTCTGACCTCCCTCGTAACCAAACCAAGCCTGGTTTGGTTCGAATCTAACCAGAAAGCTTCAAGCCTCAAATCAACCATATGAACCCTAGAACACAACACCATGGGGGTCTGTCCCAATTAATGAAGGGTTGGGATCTAATAGACCTTAATCGAGGTGTTCTCAGTTGAGAACACTTCGATTAAAGTCCGTTCGACTTCAAAAAGGGTTCGAGTCAATCCTGGGTCTTTTTCGTTCCTAAGCTTCCGAGATAAGTTCTTCTCTTTCTTCTTTCTTGTTTGTGTTCTATTTGTGTTTGCTCGCATGTTTAGTTAATTTATTTGATTTTTTCTGTTATTTTCCTTCCAATTATGTCCATCTTCATAAGACCTTTTATTTGGTCATTTTCTTTCTGTTTGTTTGTTACTTGTACCTATAGTGAGTTATGTGTTCAACCTGTTTAAAGTCATAAGAATAGTTAAGGTCATGTTAAAATTCCCTGTTGCATCTAAAGTCACTGAAAGCCATCTGTTAACCTGCTTGATTCTTGTTTATTGATTGCTAGCTATATATTATAGCCCGTATGGTCAATTAAGTAAGTGTCGTCAACTGAACTCACTTGAAAAACTAGAAAGCAACATGAGTCTGCTCATTACAGTAGAATTCCTAGCCTGTTTCTAACTCGTATCAATGTGCTTGTTCTGTATTGCTTTGATGTTTATTTGCATTTTAATTGCCTGCTTGATCCTTTGGCTTTAAGTTGGTCAGGGTTGGTTCCCAATATGACCAACTCAGGCCATTGGATTACTCCCCTATTTGACTGGGCTTGAATCAATGAAGGAATTTAGGTTGAATTGGATATAGTTGTAGAATTGTAAGTTTAACCTGAATTCCGTTTTAGGAACAAGCTTATATAGGCTATGACTTCAGACTTCTAAACTTAGAGTAATACAATCACAGGAGTTTTCAGGGGTATTCTGGGTTTTAAAAGGCTGGAAATGTTTAAGTGTTAGTGGGCTGTCAGTAAGAGAAATAATATACCACTAGCTAATGTTTTGTTCATTCATAATGGGTGGGAAATCAGTAAGGGTATGGGCAAGCTTTAAAAGAAATGACTAAACAATATACTACCCATAACCACTGAATTGAATAAGAGAATAGACAGATAGAAGTGGGAACCTGAGGGAAGAACATGGGAAAGAATGATTAAAAAGATTAGGGGTGCACATGTGCTAGAGGAATAACAGGTTAGAAAGTTGAATGCTGTAAAGAAAAAGGGGGGTCTGTTTTGTCTATAAAGGGAGGCAGGAAAAAGACTAAAGGGGGAGATACATTCTGGGAAGATAGACACACCCTGGTTGGCATCTTTAGAGATAGTGGAACCTGCTGTACAGCAGGACACTCACTATATTTTAAACTCCAGGGAAGTTTTAAAATTAGCAGTCCCATGCTTAGACAAAAGAAAGTGGGGAATAAGATGGGCTGATGAATTTTTATGTCCTGAGAAACAGGCTGTTAAGGCAGGGTTTTTGGGGATATAAGGGAACAGAGATAGACACATTGGAGGAGATACATTCTGGAATAGAGATTCTGAGATAGAGGGTGTAGGAGAGTTACTCATTTTGAGAATATGTTTTGGTCTTTAAAAACCTGTTTAAAAGAGGGCCTGGAAGGGAAGAAAATTAGGGTAGTCTCTAAGGAAAGGAACTGTCTTCTTTATTCCTTTGAATTTGTCCTCCAATCCGTAACCAAAAATCAGTTCCCATAAGTCCTCTTAAGAATCTGCACACACTGGGAGTTAGATTTTGAACCCAGTAACATCATTGCTCTTGCTTTGAAAGCAGAAACCATCCAAAGCTTCTGTCTTTTGTTCCTATAGTGAGGGTATCCGAAACATTCTGGTTTGCTTTGATTTGTCTGTTGGGTCACTGCCTGTTTAGCCGTGTGTTGTTTCCTGAGAAATTGATTCTGAGTTTGCTGGATTCTAAGTTGCATTCCTGGGGTTGCTGTTGTTTGTTCGTTCGCTTGCCTTGCTGTGAACTGCTTACTGGTCTCTTTTCCTCCATTTTTCTTTGCTTTCGAATTCCAGGTATGCCTTCGAAACACAAATGATGTAACTGCTTGAACCGAGAGATCGGATTTTGAAATGAAGTGCTAACCCGGAAATCATCGTTAAAAATAGATATTGAGTTCCATTCATGCTTACCTAGTTTCTGTTTTTTTAGCATATGTTGGATTTGTATAATTTTAATGAAATTCGAACTGTGTAAAAACTAGCAAGTTCGAACTGGGATTTGTATTGAAACTTTAGATAAATAATTTGTTAAGGCCAATTAGTTTGAGCATGTTGAGATGGTAGTTTGATTTATTTTAGCCACTAATACGGTATAGCTTGAATCACATCGAGTTTATCCGCTTGATTTTCTTTAATCCATTTGTAGTTAAGCAAACAAGATAAGTAGCCAATGCCCTAGACACCAATGCTAGTTCGACTCTGGTCACATAGTTTCGAACTCGTCAATTAACATCGGATTAAGAATAATGAAATCCAAGATAAACTGTCTCACATCTAATAACGAACCATGGCAAATTATTTCTTCATGGCATAGTTGATTAATTTCCTTATTAGTTTATACCCTTCAGTCAACCTTTAGCCCTAATTTAACAAGTCACAGATGCAATACCGTCTTGTATAGGTCTTAATTGGAAACAACCTCAACGGACATTTTTAGATAAATCGATTTTTGCCTAGTCTAATAACCGCTTCAATCAGTATAGGTTATAAATAAATGATCCGGGCACATTTTGATCCGCATATTCGTCAGTAACCTGGGTCCAGGTCAAGATTAGACCCATTTTATTCAAACCTCGAGTGTACAGCTTTAAGTTAATAAAAGCGGTCTAGAATCAATTAAAAGCACATGATTTATAACATATATTGGAATTAGATATTTTAGCCATTTATAATAGTTTAAGCAACCGTGCTAGAACCACGGGATCCGAGGGTGCCTAACACCTTCCCTCGGGTTAACAGAATTCCTTACTTAGAATTTCTGGTTCGCAGATTTTATTTGGAAAGTCGAAATTTCCTCGATTTGGGATTTAAATAAATCGGTGACTTGGGACACCATAGTTCATTCCAAGTGGAGGCTCTGAAATAATAAAATAATCCCATTTCGAATATTGCCACTTAAATTGGAAAAACTCCTTTATATACTCCCTCGAAAGGGGGCGCGCCAAAAGGAGGTGTGACATGTATGAATATAATATAAAGGTTGATATTTTGTTTTAGGATATAGTGGATTTTGAGGTGATTCTTAGCATGGATTGGTTTTCCCTGTATTATGTTATCTTGGATTATCGCACCAAGACTGTGACTCTAGGGTTGGCTATATTAAAGTAGAGAGGGTCACTTGAACATTCTACAAGTAGGGATAATTTTATTTTTGATGTTTAGCATATTTATCTTTTATTGGGATACTGGTGGGAGGTCCCATCTATAGATTCAGTACCGGGTTGTGAGAGAGTTCTCAGAGGTTTTTATTATGGATCTACTAGGTATGCTATCAGATAGGGATATTGATTGTGGTATTGACTTGGTTCCGATCACTCATCACATATCCATTCCACTATACCGCATGGCTCCAGTTGAGTTGAAGGAATTGAAGGAGCACTTGCAAGATTTTCTTGGAAAAGGGTTCATTAGATATAGTGTTTCTCCTTGTGTGACCGCCAATGTTATTTGTGAAAAAGAAGGATAGTACTATAAGGATGTGGGCTGTTGAACAATGCCGCTATCAAGAATAAGTGTACATTACCTCGTATTAATAATTTGTTTGATCAGCTTTAAGGTGCTACTATGTTCTCTAAAATTGATTTGAGGCCGCGTTATTATCAAGTGAAGAATAGGCTTCGAATATCCCTACGACAACTTTTAGGACTTGTTATAGAAATTATGAGTTCTTAGTGATGTCATTTGATTTGACTAATTTTGATGAGTCAGGTGTTCAAGATTTATTTGAACTCTTTTGTGATAGTATTCATTGATGACATCTTGGTTTACTCTCGTAGTAGGGAGGAGTATGAGCAACACTTGAAGATTGTGCTCCACACCTTGAAGGAGAAGAAGTTGTACGCTAAGCTCTCTAAATGTGAGTTTTGGTAGGACTTAGTTACATTCTTGGTTCACGTAGTGTCTTGTTATGGTATTAAGGTTAATCTAAGATGATTGAGGCAGTTCAAAGCTTGTCTAGACCTACTAAATCTTCAGAGATTAGGAGCTTCTTGGGTCTAGGCTACTATCATCATTTTACAAGGGGCTTTCATCCTTTGGAGCTCCGTTGACTTAGTTAACTCAAAAGAGTATTCCTTTTAAGAAGTCTGATGAGTGTGAGGAGAGTTATCAAAAGCTCAAGATTGCCTTGATTATAGCCCTAGTTTTGGTGTTGCCCACAAGTTCGGGGTTATACACGGTGTGTTGTGATATTTCACGTGTTAATCTTGGTGCGGTGTTGTCACGACCCAAAACCACCATCCAGTCGTGATGGTACCTAACTCACTTTCTAGGAAAGCCAAGCATAACAATAACAAAGTAAGATAACAATTTACAAAGTAATACAAGTCTAAGAGTCAAGTATCATAAATAAGATTTCCTCAATGCAGAAATTCCCCAGAATTGGCAATACAGAGTCATGGGATCTATAATAGGAGTACAAGTCAAATGATATAAAAATATTATCTGAAATGCAAATACATGCCAAAGACTACGATCGAAATACAACTCTACCTCGTCTCTTGGCAACTCAACAATGAACTAGAACAGCTCTCAGCTAGGTCCGACACCTAGTTCTGAGCAATTAAGTATGGAGTGTAGTATGAGTACAATCAACCCTATATGCTCCTTAAGTATTATGACTAACTTCATAGAGGTAATATCAAGAATCGCAAATGATACTCATGTGATAAATATGTACGACTCAAGAATACGTAAAAAATATGTAGCCAATACCAAAGTCTAATCATGACTAAAATTAAAGCCCAAGGTATACACAAAGAAGATATGCAACATTGAACCATATAACAATTTAGCATATTGAGAAGATATGTGTAAATATACAAGTCAAATTACACAGAGAGCAACATATAAAGAAGATATGTACTATGTATCATTCCACCAACATAAACGACATATAGAGAATATATGTATGGAAGATATGTATACAAGTATGGAGCTACCCTATAAAGGAGATATAAAGTAAAATCATGCATATACCCAAGGAATTTTATATCTAGAGAAGATACACAAAACCCCAATACTAATCAATTTTTCATATCCGCATGGACGACATCAAGGAGAAACATGAGAGGATGACCCTAGGGTGACGGATCCTTATCCATACGCTGCATAGACGATTCACGTGCCATAATCAAACATCAACACAGACAACTCACGTACCATAGTCTATATGGACAACTCACGTATTGTCGAACCTGTCCATTATAGAGAAAGAATATACAAGCATACATACATAGTCAATGGAGATCAAATCATGTACTTCTGGACTGAGAAAATATCATGCTAATGTGTAGGCATGTGCAATGTGTACAAATACAGCTCGAATTAGGCGGTTACGCCTCACAACATTGAGTATCATTTATAAACAGGGAAAATCAATCCTACACCCTATCTCTATCATTATCAAAGTTACGTAACCATATAGTCATATAAAGCATGATATCAAGGATCATTATATCCAAACAAGATATAACATAACCCAAGAACTAATCCGAACATGGATAAACCTTGGTACACGCACATGAGCTCAACTCCTCGCATGTATGCCACCCTTAGAATGTAGACAACATCAGTAACTCAAGAAACTATTGTTGCAACTAAGTTTAGGCAATATACTTACCTCACTGAGACAATTCAATACCCCAAAAATGCATTCCCAAGCGAATTAACCTCTGAAAGGCTCGAATCTAGCGGAAAAAACTCAATAACATCAAATTGAACCATAGGAAACAATCATAAATAATAAAGCTTTAATCTTTGTATAAATACATAAAGTCAACCAAAAAGTCAATCCAGACCCGCATTACGGAACCCGACAAAAGTCAAAAATCTCGATTGATTATTCCAACATGATTCTAAATATACATGTTCCACCCAACTCAGACATCAAATCGGGGTTCAAAATATCGATAATCACTATCCAAAATCTAGCATAAAACCCCTAATTTTTCTCCATCAAATCCATATTCCAAGTATACAAAACAATGAGGAACCAAGGTCTAACATCAAAATTAAGTATAGATTACTTAACCTTCTAAGTGTGGAGAAAATTCCTCCAAAAATCACCTCTAGCTGATCTCCGAATCTCTAAATAATGCAAACTAATCTAAACCCTCAAATTATAACACTGCCCATCAATTTTATATTTGCGAACAAATATGTAGCTTCTGCGACTCCACTTTTGTAGACCAAAGCTCAATTCTGCGAGCCCACTTAAAATTCTACCCCATCTCACATGCGCAAACATATCCGCTTCTGTGGAATGGCACTTGCGCAAAAGGTCTCGCAGATGCACATTCGCTTCTGCACTGAAACCTCCGCACTTTCGGACTCCCAGCTCCCAACTCTAATTCTACTTTTGCATCTTCTTTTCCACTTCTATGGACTCACACCTGCGCACCATACCCAGTACTAGAACTGCCAACCAACCTCAAATTAATCTGAAACCAATTTGAAACACACCCAAGCCCCTCTGGACCCCATCCAATCATACCAACAAGTCCTAATACATCATCAAACCTATTCAAAGGATCTAAACATTGTATTTAATATCAAACTAAAAATATTTGATTAAGATCAATTACTTAAGTTCATACACTTTTAATCTAAAACCAAGCATCTGATTTAAGCCTAACTAATCCGGAATGAATCCAAACTTTGTACACAAGTTACAAATGATAAAATGAAACTATTCCAATTTCCCAAACAAAAATCTATATCCGATAGATTTAAAGTCAACTGCTGGTCAAACTTGTGAAATTTTCAAATCAAGGAATTTTATATCTAGAGAAGATAACAAAACCACAATACTGATAAATTTTCCATTTCCGCATGGACGTCATCAAGGAGAAACATGAGAGGATGATCCTATGGTGACGGATCCTTATCCATATATTGCAAAAATGACTCACGTGCCATAATCAAACATCAACACAAATAACTCGCATGCTATAGTCATATCATCCGCATGGACAACTTATGTGCCATAGTCAACTCAACCCACACGGACAACTCACGTGATGTCGAATCTATCCATTACAGAGAAAGCATATAGAAGCATACATATATATAGTCAGCAGATCTCAAATCATGTACTTCGGGACTGATAAAATAGCATGCTAACGTGTAGGCATGTGTGATGTGTACAAATACAACTCAAATTAGGCGGTTATGCCTCACAACATTGAGTATCATATATAAACAGAGAAAAGCAATCCTACACCAAGAACTAATCCGAACATGGATATACCCCGGTACACGCACATGAGCTCAACCACTCACATGTACGCCACCCTTTGCATGTAGCCAACATCAATAACTCAAGAAACTAGTGCCTCAACCAAGTTTAGGTAAGATACTTACCTCAATGAGATAAGTCAATACTCCAAAAAATATTCCTAAGAGAATTTACCTCTAAACGGCTCAACTCAATAACATCAAATAAAACCATAGGAAATAATCATAAACAATAAAGCTTCAATCTTTCTATAAATACATAAAATCAACCAAAAAGTCAATCCAGGCCGGTATCACAAAACTCGACAAAAGTTAGAAATCTTGATTACCTATTCCAGCATGAGTCCATGTGCATGTTTCACCCAATTCAGACATCAAAATAGGGGTTCAAAATCCAAATAATCACTCTCCAAAATCTAGCATAAGACCCCAAATTTTTCTCCATCAAACCATATTCCAAGTACACAAAACAATGGGGATTCAAGGTCTAACATCAAAATAAATTATAGATTACTTAAGCTCCAAAGTGTGGGGAAAATCCCTCCAAAAATCACCTTTAGCTGATCTCCAAATCTCTAAATAATGAAAACTAAGCTAAACCCTCAAATTATAATACTACCCAGTAATTTTCGTATCTATGGACAAATATATAGCTGTTGCAATTCCACTTCTGCGGACCAAGTCTTTCTTCTACAAGTCCACTAAAAATTCTTCCACATCTCATCTATGCAAGCTTATCTGCTTCTGCGGAGTTGCACTTGCGCAAAAGGTCTTGCTAATGCGTATTCGCTTCTGCACCAAAACTTCCGCACCTACGGTTTCCAGCTCCCAAGGCTAATTCTATTTTAGTGGCTTCTCTTCCACTTCTATGAACTTGCAGCTATGCACCATACATCGCAGGTGCGAAACACTAGTACTAGAACTACCAACCAACCTTAAACAAATCCAAAACTAATTCGAAACACGCCCGAGCCCTCTGGGACCCAATCCAATCATACCAAAAAGTCCTAATACATCACCAAACCTATTCAAAGGATCCAAATACTGCAATTAACATTAAAAACCAAAAAACTTCGATTAAGATCAATCTCTTAAATTCATAAACTTTTAATGTAAAACCAAGCATCTGATTTAAGCCTAACCAATTCGGAATGAACCCAAACTTTGTACAGAAGTTACAAATGAGAAAATGGAACCATTCCAATTTCCCAAAAAAAAAATTCAAATCTTATAGACTCAAAATCAACTCCTGGTCAAACTTGTGAACTTTTCAAACCTTCAAATTTTCATTTTTCGAATATTAGAGCCAAAACATACTAAGAACCTTCAAATCCAAATCCTAACATAGCCTAAGTCCAATATCACCATAAAAACCTATTGGAGCCATCAAAATGCAAATCTAAGGTTGTTTACTTAAAAGTCAAATCGTGGTCAGCTCTTATAACTTAAGCATTCAAAATGAGATCTCAATATAGTCCAAAACCTTCCTGAAACCAATCCTAACTATCCCCGAAAATCAGCCAACATCAAATACACATATGGGAAAATAAAATAGGGAACAAGGCTAAAATTACAGAAAATGATCGGTCGGTTCGTTACATTCTCACCTCTTAAATAATTGTTTGTCCTAGAATGAGTTTAGAGTCATACCTGAAATGCCAAAAAGGAGAGGATATCTACTTTGTATATCATTATCAATCTCCCAAGTTGCCTCATCGACCAGTTGACCTCTCCACTACACCTTCACCGATGCAATATCCTTGGATCTCAACTTCCGAACATACCTATCCAAAATTGCCACCGGCTCCTCATCATACTTTTCCTACTACACTGAGCTAAAATCCAACACATATAACGAATCCTCTTAGCATTTCTAAAGCATGAAAACATGGAAAACTGGATGAACTATGCAAATATGCATTGACTATAGGCAGTTGAACAAGGTTACTATCAACAGCAAGTATCCACTACCGCATATTGATGACTTATCTCATTAGATTTAGGGTGCTAGCATATTCTCAAAGGTTGATTAGAGATTGGGGTACCATCAGTTGATGATCCGGGCTTCAGATATTCCTCTGATGGCTTTCAAGACCCATTATGTCCATTATAAGTTCTTGGTAATGTCTGTTGGGCTGGCCAATGGCCCAACAACTTTTATAGACTTGATGAACGTCATATTTTAGCCTTATCATTATTCTTTTATTATTTTGTATTGATGATATATTGGTGTATTCTCACAGACGAGACAAGCATGAGCAGCACTTGAGGGTTGTGCTCCAGACCTTGATGGAGAAAAAGCTATATGCTAAATTCTCCAAGTATGAGTTTTGGCTAGACTCGGTGGCATTCTTGGATCATGTGGTGTCCAGTGAGGGGATTAAGATGGATCCGAAGAAGATTGAGGTAGCTAAGAGTTGGCCTAGACCTTCTACCACTGCTGAGATCTAGAGTTTTCTTGGGTTGGTGGGGTATTATCCCTACTTGGTGGAGGGATTTTCATCTATTGCAGCTCCTTTGACATTCAGAAGAGTACCCCATTCAAGTGGTATGATGAGTAAGAGGAGATCTTTCAGAATCTTAAGACAACCTTTACTACAACTCCAATTCTGGTTTTGCCTTCAACATCGGCTTCATATACAATTCTACTATGATGCTTCACGGGTTGGCATTAGTGTGTATTGATGCTCATGGCTGACTATTTAAGTAGGAATGTGTAGAGCATGAGTAGTCTCGCTTTTATCCCAGATTGGAAGAGACTGTTAGCTTTGGATGTTCAGGCTTTGGCCAACATGTTCATGAGATTGGATATTCTGGAGCCTAGTAGGGTTCTTGCTTGTGTTGTAGCACAGTCGTCCTTGTTTGAGTGCAAAAATAACATTAGTATGATGATCCCCACTTACTTGTCCTTAATTAAATGGTGCAACACGATGATGCCAAAGAGGTAATTATTGGTAATGATTGGGTATTGAGGCTTCAGGGCCAGATTTGTGTGCCTAATGTGGATAAGTTGCGAGAGTTGATTCTTGAGGAGGCCCATAGTTTGTAGTATTCCATTCATCTGTGCCACAAAGATGTACCATAATTTGAAGCAGCACTACTGGCAGAGAACGATGAAGAAAGATATGGTTGAGTATGTAACTCGGTGTTTGAATTGTCAACAAGTGAAGTATGAGCATCAGAGACCTGGTGGTTTTCTTCAGAGGATAGATATTTCAGAGTGGAAGTAGGAGCGTATCACTATGGATTTTGTAGTTTGGATGCGTTGGACCTTTAGGAGTTTTGATTTTATGTGGGTTATTGTGTATAGACTGACCAAGTCCGCACTCTTCATTCCAGTCATGACTACCTAATCTTCAGAGCTGCTGGCTCGGATTTATCTTAGAGAGAATATTCATCTGTATCATGGGCCCATGTCTATTCATATCTTGGAGGACATGTTACAATCCTGTGCATTGATTTTGGGGGTTAGTGGGATTAGTTTCTACCATTAACAAAGTTCGCCTACAGCAATAGCTACTAGTCGAGAATTCAGACGGCTCTGTATAAGGCCTTATATGTTATGTGACGTCATTCTCCCATTGGTTAGTTTTAGCTTGGGGAGGCTAGGTTGTTGGGCATTGATCCGGTTTTTGATGCTTTGGAGAAGGTGAAATTGATAGAGGAACGACTTCGTACAGTATAGTTCAGGCAAAAGAGTTATGCTGACAGGAAGGCTCGTGATGTGGCATTCATGGTGGGTGAGAGGGTTCTACTTAGAGTTTCGCCCATGAAGGGTGTGATGAGGTTCGAGAATAAGGTAAAGTTGATCCCTCAATATATTATTCGTTTTGAGATTATAGAGAGAGTTTGGTGAGGTGGCCTATAAACTTGCTTTGACACCCAACTTATCGGGGGTTTATCCAGTGTTTTATTTTTACATGCTCAGGAAGTACTATGAGGATCTGTCACATGTGTTAGATTTAAGCTTGGTGCAATTGGAATAGGATTTGACTTATGTTGAGGAGCCGATAGCTATTTTGGACATGCAGGTCCAAAAGTTGAGGTCGAAGAGTATTGCATCGGTGAAGGTCCAATGGATAGGTCAATCGGTCAAGGAATTGACTTGGGAGATCGAGCATGATATGCGGAGCCAATATAATCATCTTTTTAGCACTTCAAGTATGTCTCTAAACTCGTTTGAGGACGAACATTTGTGTAAGAGGGGAAGTAATAACCCGACCCGATTGTTTTATGTATTTGAGCCCCGTTTGCCCATTTGATGTTTCGCATAGGTGCTTTTGTTGTTATGTTACTTGTAGGGATGGTTGGTTTGATTTCGGAAAGGTTTTGGATTGAATTGGAAAATTTTAGTTCCCAGTTTCGAAGCTTAAGTTGGAAGTGTTGACAAGCTTTAACTTCTATGTATTTGACCTCAGATTGGTATTTTGATAGTTTTGTTAGGTCCGGATTATGATTTTGAACTTAGGAGTATGCCCGTATTTGGAATTGGAGGTTCCTAGATTGATTTGGCTCTAATTGGCGAACGTTGGAATTTAGAAGGTTTAGAAGTTCATAGGTTTGACCCATGGTTGACTTTGTTGTTACCGATGTTTGTTTTGGATTCCAAGCCTTGTTATAGGTTTGTATGGTGACTTATGACTTGTGGGAAAAATTTGGTATCATTCCAAGTTGTTTAGGCATGTTCCACAGAAGGTTGGAATTTCAAATTTTGGATTCATTCATTGAACTTGAATTGAGGTGCGACTCATAGTTTTGATGTTATTTTGTGTGATATGGGACCTCATGTAGGTCCGTGTTATGATTTGAGACTAGTTGTTCCAGGGATCTCGGGTGAGTTTCAGATGTGCTCTAGATAAATTATGGTTGTATTGGTTGATCAGTTTTAGTGTTTTCTCTCTTGCGACATTTGGTCCGCATGTGCGAGTAAACAGAAGCAGACATGGTACAACTGATGTGAAGTTTCCTAAACTCAGGGGTTTCCGTAGATATAACAAAGCTAGCATAGAAGCGCGAGTGCAAGTGCGCTTTATTGTCCGCAGAAACTGATCCATAGGTGCAAGGGTTTAGTCTGGAGAAGCGAAATTTTAGGAATTAAGTGGATTCCGCATCTGCGATTGTTTTTCTGGAAATGCGGTGTCGCAGAAGCAACTTATGGTTTGTAGAAGTTACTATGGGTCGTAGAAGCGAAAGTGCTAGGCAGAATATATCTTGAGCGAAGCTTTAATTTTATTTATCACATTTTGAGATTGATAGCTCAGATTTGGGCGATTTTGGAGGGGATTTTCACAATTTAGATTGAGGTGTATTTGATTATTATTCATGTTTCCAACCTTGATTTTTGCAATATAATGATGAATCCAAGTGAAGAAATTGGGATTTTTGTAAGAGCTTATCTAAAGTGTAAATTCGTGTTTTGAACCCCGATTTGGATTCGGAACTGGTTGGGCTCATATTTGAATCAATGTTCGAAATTTATGAGCTTTGTAGAGTTCCAAGGTGCGAGCCTCGGGTTGACTCTGCATATTGAATCAAGATATCACGATCCAAAATGCCAATCACGGGGCCATGATGGAGCCTAACATCCACTTGCTAGGCAAGCCAATGTTAGCTATTTTAACAATTTAAAGTAAAACAATGATAATTAATGGTTGATAAACTTTTAAATATATGAAATAATTACGATAGTAAGGCATTCTATACTAATTCCGCAAATTCGGAGCCACAAGTATATGAGCGACTAGAATACAACAAATATGGTTTGAAATTAAATACAAGTGTTTGAAACTAGGTAAACAGTAAAAAAAGGATAGAATGGGACTTCAGGGACTATGAACGTTGTGCAACTCTACCTCGAGTCTCCTGAACAAGTCATATCCGATAAATCTCCTCTACGCGCCTCTAGGACCAACACTATGATCTGCACAAGAAGTGCAGAAGTATAGCATGAGTAAAACTGATCCCATGAACTCTGTAAATCTCGAGCCTATCCTCGACGAAGTAATGACGATTCTATAAGAAGGCACTCACTATAAACATATACCAATAATAATAAAAGACAGTAGAAATATAGGGAAAACGAATAACCTCATAACCCGAAGGTCAACTACCAGAGGGCCCAATAATAACATCTCATAACCTCATACTACAGTAATAAATAGAGCACTAAAGCTACAAATAGCTACAACACATCATACTTCACTGCGGCGCACAACCCGATTCCATTGTCATTTTAATATCTGTTGCGGCGTGCGACCTCAATATCATATCAATATTTGTTGCTGCGTGCAACCCATTTCCATTATTAATTCAATATTTGTCGCATCATGCAACTTGTTCCCATTTTAAATTCAGTTTAATTTTGTCGTGGCGCTCAACCCATTCATAATATCAACTCATTAATATGAAAAATTCAACACAACCAAATTTCATAATCTCAACACTAAATAAACTAAAACGTATAGACATCAAGGAAATACCAGTACCAATAGAGAATAACCAATACCTCATTTCCATACATCTCGACAATTCATTAATACAAGAATAGATAAAGGACTCACATAATGGGATATAAGATAGTTGTGCAATAAGTAATGTAAGGACAATAAAGGCAAGTAAAGACATGAGGCAATAAATATATACAATTAACACAAATAGGATCATATAGCAGGTAAGCAGATATTGAGCAATAAATGAATGAATCAAAACAGGTAACAACTAAATGACCGATAACAAGTAATGCATGAAGAACAAGTAAGGACATGTAGAAATCAAAGCACGTAACGAGATATAACATGGAATAAATGACGACGTAGAGGTAAACAACCCAACCCGCATGCTTTGACCCTTGATAATGCATGTACACTTGTTACCTCGCATATATGCCACTTCCACACATAGTTCACGTAACAAATATACCAAACAAGTCGTAATTCCCTCAAGTCAAAGTTAAACGTGATACTTACCTCTTTCCGCAACCAAATCAATAATCAACCATGACTTTTCTTTTTCAAACAAGCCTCCAGACCAACCGAATCTAACCAATTATCGTTCAAATAATTCAAAATAAGTTTTAAAAACCACCCACGAATGAACAAATTAAATAAAGTCAATAAAGGTCAACCCCGTGCCCACTTGGTCAAAACCCGAGATTCAGACTAATTCCCGATTAACTATTCACCCCTTAGCTCGGTTATGTGGTATGTTTCGAAATTCGACCTCAATTTGAGGTCTAAATCTCAATTTTATAAAATTCCTAAATTCTATCCAATATCTCTAATTTCTACCTTGAAACTCATAGATTTGATGTTGGAAATTCAGGAAAGTAGTTGAAATTGATCAAAAACTAGTTAAAGGTGCTTACCACTAAATTTGGGAAGATAAAGCTTTTCACAAATTGCTTCTAGAATATTTAGGTTTGAGAATTGGTGTAAAATGAGCTAAGTATCGATTTTCCCCTCTTTTACCAAGTTGAAAACGTCACAATTGCGAACTCTTGTTCGGAATTGCAAAGCCCACAAATGTGAAACACTAATCGCAAATGCAATCAGTGTATTAGAGCCATAAATATAGCAAATGCGACATAACCTTCGCATTTGACAAGGACACCCCCATCGCAAATATGGTCCAAACTTCACAAACGTGAAGCTGCCCAACTCAACACAGCGTCACAAATACAACATAAGGATTAGAAAAGAGATCCCAAACTAGATCGCAAAAGCAAAAGATTATTCGCAAATTCAAACCCTAGCCCCTAGTTCCCACTTCACATCTGTGGGCCTAACATCGCAAATGTGAAGCTCACAATTGCCATCAGATTCTCGCAAACATAAGACTTGCAACTGGACACCAGCAGTTACAAATTAGTCCGTAAGGCATTCAAAACTCACCTGAGCCCCTTAGGATCTAAACTGAATATGCACACAAGTGTAATAACATCATACAAACTTGTTCGCAATCTCAAATCATCAAAATAATATCAAATTACAAGAATCAATCACCAAAACTCTAAATTTCAACTTAAAACTCAACTTTAACATAATGCACTGAAATGTGATCAGGTCTCCTTGGACCATAACCAAATGTGCGTACAAGTCCAAAAATATCAACCTACCAGAATCGACAAAACACTAATCCGAGGTCTTTTACCAGAAATGTTGACCATGATCAAATCTAGCCTCATTTTAAGTCAAAAATCACTTTTTCTTTTATATTTCACACCAAAGTGTTCCAAAAAGTGACACCAACCATGAATGCAAATCAATAAACATCAAATGAAGGTTAGAGAGGCAACAAAATACATAAATTAAGGCTTGTACTCAAAATGACCTATCAAGTAGTCACACTCTCCATCTCTAAAAGAAAGGTTCATTTTTGAGCAGACATAAAAGTGTACCTAGACTGGTAAAAAGGTTTTGGGATATCTACTCCACATATCAGGCTCAGACTCCTACATAGGCTCCTCAGTGGGTGACCTCTCTATTGAACTTTCAGAGATGAAAAATTCTAAGATCTCAACTTACGAAAACATATTATATATCATCATGGTACTTTTAAAGCATGGAAACGTGAAATACGGGATGTACCCCTGTTAGGCGAAGAGTCAATGCAATCCTATAAGTAACCTCCCCAACTCTCTCCAAGATCTCAAATGGGCCAATAAAACTTGACCTCAAATTCCCCTTCTTCCTAAATTGTATCACGCCCTTCATAGACGACACTCAAAGAAGAACGTTATCCCCCACCATGTAAGCCACATCTAGAACCTTTCAATTCGCATAACTCTTCTGCCTGGACTAAACCGTACGAAGTCGCTCCTAAATCACCTTAGCCTTTTCTAAAGCATCACATACCAAATCAGTGCCCAACAATCTAGCCTAACCAAGCTAAAAACAAACAATCGACGAACAATATCGCCTCTCGTATAAGGCCTTGTACGTCACCATTTGGATGTTTGATCGATAGTTGTTGGTCTAGGCGAACTCCACTAGAGGTAAAACCTAGCCCTACTTACCCCTGAAATCCATAGAAAATGCCCGGGACATGTCTTCCAATATTTGAATAGTGTTCTCAGACTGTCCGTCCATCTGAGGACGAATGCACTGTACTCAACTCGACCCATGTGACCAACTCGTGTTCTACGGCTCTCTATAAATTCAATGTGAATCGATCAAAAATGATGGAAATGGGCAAACCGTGCAATCGGATAATCTCCCGGATGTAAATCTAAGACAACCGCTCTAAAGAGTAGGAAGTCATCACTGGAATGAAGTGTGCAAACTTAGTCAACTGGCCCACAATAACCCAGATTGTGTCATATTTCCTCAAGGTCCATGGTAAGCCTATCACAAAATCCATAGTGATGCGCTCCCACTTCCACCCCGGTATCTCTACTATCTGAGTCAATCCATCTAATTTTTGATGCTTGTACTTCACCTATTGAGAATTCAAAAACCGAGAGACATAAGCAACAATATCTTTCTTCATTCCTCGCCACCAATAATGTTGTTTCAAGTCATGGTACATTTTTGTGAAACCCGCATAAATGGAATAGCGTGAAATGTGAGCCTCCTCAAGTATCAGCTCTCTCAACCCAACAACATTGGGAACATAAATTCGGCCCTGAAGACGCATAATACCATCATCTCCAATCACAACCTCCTTGGCACCACCCTACTGCACCATGTCTTTCAGCACCAATAAGTTACGATCATCAAACTTGAGAGCCTTGATATGCTCCAAAAACAAAGACTATGCTACAACACAAGCAAGAACCTGGCTGGGCTCCGAAACATCAAACCTCATGAACCAATTGGACAAAGCCTGAACATCCATACCTACTGGCCTCTCCACTACTGCTAAATATGCCAACTGCCCATACTCTTAGGCTTCCTATTCAATGCATCGGTCACTACATTGGCCTTACTGGATGATATAATATGGTGATATCATAGTTTTTCAAAAACTCTAACCATCTCCACTGCTGCAAATTAAGGTCTTTTTGTTTGAGCTGATGCTAGAGACTCTAAATGTCGATATAGACCTCGCATTGAACACCGTACGGATAGTGCCTCCAAATCTTTAGCATATAAACAATGCCTACCAATTTAAATCATATGCCAGGTAGTTATTCTAATGAACTTTCAACTTCCGAGATGTGTAGGCAATCACCATACTGTCTTGCATCAGTACTGCACCAAGTCCAATACGTGATGCATCACAATACATGTTATAAGATCCTGAACCAATAGGCAACACCAACATTGGGACTATAGTCAATGTAGTCTTGAGCTTCTAAAAGCTCATCTCACGCTCGTTAGACCATCTGAAAAGAGCAACCTTCTGGGTTAACTTGGGCAACAGAATGAGATAGATGAAAATCCCTCCACAAACTGAGGATAATAACTTGCCAAACCCTAGAAGCTCCGAAAATCTATAGATGAAGTAGGTCTAGGACAATTTTGAATTGTTTCTATCTTCTTAGGATCCACCTTAATGCCCTCGTAAGATACAACATGGTCCAAAAAGACAATCGAGTCCAACCAGAACTCATATTTCAAAAACTTGGCATATAACTGACGATCCTTCAAGGTCTAAAGTACAATCCAGAGATGCTGCTCATGCTCCTCTTAAACGCAGGAGTAAACCATAATATCACAATGAAGACAGTCACAAAGGAATCCAGATAGGGTTTGAACACTCGATTAATCAAATGTTGGGGCATTAGTCAAGCCAAATGACGTCACCAAGAACTCATAGTGACCATACAGAGTCCAAAAAGTTGTCCTAGGGATATATGTTGCCCTAATCTTCACTTGATGGTAGCCAGATCTCAAGCCAATCTTGGAAAACACCTTGGCGCCCTGAAGCTGGTCAAATAAGTCATCAATCTTAGATAACAGATTCTTGTTCTTGATAGTGATCTTGTTCAATTGCTAATAATATATGCACATTATCATCGATACATCCTTCTTATTCACAAACAATATCGGTTCACCCTAAGGCGAGACACTAGGCCTATGAATCCCTTATAAGAAAATCATGCAACTATTCCTTCAAGTCAACTGTATCTATATGGTATGGGGGGAATAGAAATGGGCTGAGTTCCCAAACCAAGTCAATGCACAAGTTGATATCTCTATCGGGTGGCATGTTTGGCAAGTCTGTGGGAAACACCTCTGAGAACTCAGGCATAATCGGAATCAAATCCATGGAAGGAACCTTCACACTAGAATTACAAATAGACCAAATATGCTAGACACCTATGCTACACCATACGCCGATCTTTCCCATATGAAATGACCCTACTAGTGGAATGACCAAGTGTCCCTCTCCACTCCAATCGAGGCAACGCCTGCATGGATAATGTCATAGTCTTGGGCGTGACAATATAAGATGTATGTTATGGTGACAACCAATCCATGCCCAGAATTATGTCAAAATCCACTATATTAAGTAATAGAAGCTCAACCCTAGTCTCATAGCTTCCGATAATGACTAAACAAGCATGATAAACCCGGTCTACCACAATAGAATCCCCAATGGGCGTAGACACATAAACATGAGTGCTCAAAATATCACGAGACATATAAAAATATCAAGAAAAATCGGATGACACGTACGAATAAGTAGATCCTGTATCAAATAAGCTGATGCATCTCTATGGCAAACTAGTACAGTACCTGTAATGACTGAATCAAATGACTTTACCTCAGGTCTAGCTGGGAATGCATTAAAACAGGGCTGAGCCCCACCAATCTGACCTCCTACCCTTGGATAACCTTCACCCCGAATGTCCTGACCTCTACCTCTAGCGGAATGACCCCCGCCTCCAGTTGGATGAGCAAGTGATGGAGCAACCGGTACCGAAATCATGGCATAAGTATCCTCCTGTGGTCTATTGCTTCTCCATCTAGGTGAATATCTCTTAATATGATATGCCTTGCCTCACTCAATGCAACTCCATGGCTGGCATAACTGCTGAGTTTGAGACGATCCCTGATGTCCCGAATTACCTTCATAGTAACTCTGTAGAGGCTTCTCTGAACGAGGCCCATATACGCCATGACCACCTGAAGGACCAAGAGACGCCTGAAGTGATGACTGAACAGACCTGATAGGATGGCCTCTACCAAGCATACCTCTGCCCTAGATGAGGCCTCACTAAAATCACCAAAATGTCGAGGCCTCTTCTCTAATGTTGCCTCTCTACCCTGACCACGAATCCTCTCGATCCACCTAGCAACCTCTACAATCTGTGTAAAGGAAATATCATCTTCGTTTCTCTAGCCATTTGTAGTCTAATGGCATAAGTAAGGCCATCTATAAATCTCCTTACCTTATCCCTATCAATAAGGACCAGGATAGCTCCATGGCATAATAGATCAACAAATTTGGTCTCATAATGCGTAATAGTCATGCTAACCTACTGGAGGCGCTCAAATTGGCTACATATATCCTCTCTTTGAGTGAAAGGATGAATTTATCCAAGAATAGTAGTGAGAATTGATCCCAAGTGAGTGGAGTTGAACTTGCTGGTCTACCTTGAACATAGTCCTGCCACCACCTCTTGGTGGATCCATGAATCCAAAATACTGCAAAGTTAACTCTATTAAACTCCACTATGCCCAGGTTGTGCAATACCTCATGGAAACGGCCCAAGAAATTTTGTGGGTCCTTAGAAGGTGTAGCACAAAACAAAATAGGAAATATATTGGTGAACTTGTCCAACCTCTTCAGCCCATGTGACGATATTGCGGGTCCCTCCTTGGGCTGTGTATCCATGACACGTCGAACTGCTCTAACTACTGGAACTACCGGAGTTTGATATCTGTGAGTCATCTGCTCTCGTGTGTGAGTAGCAGGAATCTGGGCTCCTCCCCCCAGCCTGAGAGATGGTTGGTTCTATAGGAAATAAACCGGCCTCGACCACGCTCTCCATAAGTCCAACTAGGCAGACTGGAGCGTCCTGAAGTACTTGGGTGGAAATGAACCCCTGGGACCTGAGCTAGTCTAATTGGCACAACCGGAACAGGGACTTCCTCCTCCTTCTCGATCTGAGGCTCTACAATAGGTGTTGTTATTTGTGCTTTAGTCTGAGCTTTGCCTCTACCTCTTGCTTTGCCTCGGCTTCGGCCTCTAGCTTTGGTAGTGGCTGCAACCTAGGGCTCTAGCTCTTGCTCAACTGCGGATATTGTACATGTCCTCACCATCTATGAGAGAACAAGAATAGAATGATTCAAACTCAAAGATAGAATAAAATCGCACGACATAGAAAGAAAGAAGTAAAATTTTCCTAAAGCCTTATAGCATCTAAAAGATAAGTAAAGACATCTCCGTACCGAATATCCAGAATCTAATAAGCTTGCTCATGACTCGTGATATCTAGGAAAACCTAGTGCTCTGATACCAACTTTTTACGACCGAAAAACCCAACCACAAGGCCATGATGGCGCCTAATATCCACTTGCTAGGCAAGCCAACATTAGCTAAAGAATTAATAAATTTTAATAATTTGAAAGAAGAATAATGATAATTAACGATTGATGAACTCTGAAATACAAGAAATAATATATATAAGTAATGCAGTCTATACTAATCCCAGAAATCCAGAGTCACAAGTACATGAGCGACTAGAATACCACAAGTATTGTCTGAAATAAAATACAATTGTTTGAAACTAGGTAAACAATAAAAACAAGATAGAAGAATTAAGGGATTAGGAATGTTGTACAGCTCTACCTCGAGTCTCAGGAACAAGTCGGATGTGATCAATCTCCTTTACGCACCACTAGGACCAGCAGCAAGATCTCCACAAGAAGAGCAGAAGTGTAGTATGAGTATAATCGACCCCATGTATTCTGTAAGTGTCGAGCCTAACCTTAACAAAGTAGTGACGAGGCTATGACAAGACATCCACTATAAACCTATACGAATACTAATAAAAGACATAAAAAATATAGGGAAAATGGATAAACTCATAAGGAGGGGACCCAAAGGTCAACTAAAAGAGGGCCCTATAATAACATAATCTCATAACCTCATACCTCAGTATATAAATAAAGCACTACATCTACAAACTGTTCCAACACATCATAATCCGTTGCGGCGCACAACTGATCCCACTATCATTTCAATATCTGTTGTGGGTGCAACTGATCCCAATATCATATCGATATCTGTTGCGGCGTGCAGCCCATTTCCATTATCAATTCAATATCTATTGCGGTGTGCAACCCGTTCTCATTATCAATTTATTTTAATACTGTTACGGTGCGTAACTTGTACCCAATATCAACTCATTAACATGACAACTCAACACAACCAAATTTTGTAAACTCAGCACAAAAGAAACTAAAGCGTATAGAACATCAAGGAACTACCATTACTAACACATAATAACCAATACCTCATTTCCATAAACCTCAAAAACTTATTAATACATGAATAGCTAAAGGACTCGCACAATCGGATATAACACAGTTGTGCAACAAGTAATATAAGGGTAATAAAGGCAAGTAAAGACACGAGACAATGAATATATACAATTAATACAAATAGGATCATATAGCAGGTAAGTAGATATTGAGCAATAAATGAATGAATCAAAACATGTAACAACTAAATGACCGATAATAAGTAAGGAATGAATAACATGTAATGGCATGTAGCAATCAAAGCATATAACGAGATATAACATGGAATGAATGACGACGTTGAGGTAAATAGACCAACCTGCATGATTTGACCCATGACAATGCATATACACTCGTTACCTCGCATATACGTCATCTCCACATACAGTTCACGTAACAAATAGACCCAAAGGAGTCCTAGTTCCCTCAAGTCAAAGTTAAATACGACACTTACCTCTTTCCACAACAAAATCAGTAATCAACCATGGATTTTTCTTTCGAAAAAGCTTCCGCACCAACCGAATCTAACCATTTATTATTTGAGCAATTCAAAACAAACTTTAGAAACAATCTGCTAATGAAAAAGGTTCAATCTTTACCTAAATTGAAAAATCAACAAAACTAAAGCCCAGACTCACTTGGTCAAAATCCGAGATTCAGACCAAATCCCAAGTACCCATTCACCCTGAGCCCGATTATGTGATTTGTTTCAAAATCCGACCTCAATTCAAGGTTTAAATCCTAATTTTACAAAATCCCCAAATTCTACCCAAAGCCCCTAATTTCTGCATTGAATTCATATATTTGATGGTACAAATTCATGAAAAGTAGTTTAAATTGATTGAAAACTAGTTAAAGGTGCTTACCAATGAATTTGGGAAGAAGAAGCTCTTCAAATATCTCCTCTAGAGTGTTTAGGGTTGAGAAATGGTGTAAAATGAGCGAGATCCCGATTTTCCCTCTTTCACCAAGTTGGAGATGACGCAATTGCGATCCTGATTTAAACCTTGAAAGCTCTTCAAACCCTAGCCCCCAGTTCCTACTTCACACTTGTGATCCTGACATCAAAAATGCAAGGCTCGCAATTGCAATCAGGTTCTCGCAAATGCGAGACCTACAATTGGACACCTGCAACTACTGAGCATCAGCAGTTCCAAATCAGTCTGTAAGGCATTAGAAACTCACCAAAGCCTCTGAGTGTTCTAGCCAAACATGCGTATAAGTGCAATAACATCATACAAACTTACTCACTGCCTCAAATTATCAAATAACAAGTATCGATCACCAAAACTCTAAATTTCAACTTAAAACTTAACTTTCACAAAATGCATTAAAATGCGCTCGGGTCACCCGAGACCCCAACCAAACATGCTTAAAAGTCAAAAAATATATTACAAACCTACTCGAATCTGGAGCATATGGGTAGCGAGCAAGTTTGTAGGATGTTATTACACTCGTGCGCATGTTCGGTTTGGATCATGTGGGGCTTGGGTGAGTTTTGGAGGTGTTACAGATGGGTTTGGAACTGCTGGTGCCTGATTGTAGGTCTCGCAATTGTGAGAACTTCTTTATAATTGTGAGTCCCGCTTTTGCAAAGTTGGACAAGCAAATGCAATATTTGGCAGGGGTGGTATTCTTCGCAAATGGGAAGAACATGTCGCAAATGTGATCCTAAGTTTTTCGATTTTGTGACATTTCTGTTGCTTTTGCATTTCAGATTTGCGCTAGAGGTCCTCGCAGATGCGATGGAGGGGCCACATTTGCGATAGGTAACAGTTCATATATGCGAACATTTAGACGCATTTGCGACGTATCATGCACTGTGGCACTGATCGCAAATGCGATCAGTGCTTTGCAAATGCGGATATCCAAATACGAACAAGAATTTGCAAATGCGACATCTGCATCTATGTAAAAAGATGGGAAAGTCCGGACTTATCTCAATTTACATCATTTCTATACCCCAAACACTCGTGAGGCAATTTTTGAAGAAAATTTTCTTCCTAAATTCATTAGAAAGAAACACTAATTCATTTTATGTCAATTCCCCATTACTTTTCATGAATTTTTAACAGCAAATTAATGAATTCCATGGTAGAAATTAGTGGTTTTGGGTAGAATTTAGGAATTTTGTAAAATTGAGATTTAGACATCAAAATGAGGTCAGATTTCAAAATAAATCACATAATCGGGCTCGGGTGAATGGGTAATCGGGTTTTGGTTCGAATCTCAAATTTTGACCAAGCAAGCCCAGGGTTGACTTTTGTTAACTTTTTTCAAAAATGATCAAAATTGAATCTTTTTTATTTGTGGGTAGATTCTAAAGCTTATTTGTAAGGTGATCTCGAGTGAGAACCTTGCGACACAACATAGACTCTTGGTGATGGACGTCGGTATCTTGATAAAGAGGAAAAAGAGTTTTGTATGGGGTCAACTGAGGATCAAGTGGGGAGGTTTGAATTAGGATACTTCACTGGAGTTAGAGGGAAGGTTTACGGCTATAGGAGTTTGGAAGAGTGGTGGGGATGCTAGCGTTATGTGAATGGCGACAACGGACTGTATAAGGGAGGCGACGAGAGAGGTGTTAGGGGTCTCGAAGGGATACTCAGGTGGGCATCAGGGCGACTGGTGTTGGATTGACGTGGTCTAGAGTAAAGTGGAGGCGAATAAAGTGACTTACCTTAATCTTTTGGAGAGCACCGATGAAGAGTAGAGGAGAGCGAACGGAGAATGATATAAGGAATCTAGGAGGGAGGGAAAAGTAGCAGTCACAGAGGTTAAGACTACTGCATTTGGGCGGCTTTCTGAAGAACTACGGGGTAAAGGTAGGGACAAGAAGTTATTTTAGCTGGCAAAGTGAGAGAGAGGAAGGCACGTGATCTAGATCAAGTAAGGTGCATCAATGACAAGGAAGGTCGTGTATTGATGGAAGAGGCCCAGATTAAGCAGAGATGGTAGTCATACTTTCATACAGTTCTGAATGAAGAGGGAGATGAAAACATTGTGTTAGGGGAATTGGGGTACTCTGAGAGTCATTAAGACTTTGGGTACTGTGGGCGTATTAAGGTGGATGAGGTCGTGGGAGCAATTCTTAAGATAAGCCGGGGCAAAATGACTAGACCAGATGAGATTCCAATAGAATTTGGGAGGTATGTGGATAAAGCAGACTTGGAGTGGCTAACTGAGCTATTTAATTTTTTTTGCAGGACGAAGAGGATGCCTGAAGGGTAAGGTGGAGTACGATGATCCCGCTGTACAAGAATTAAAGGGATATCTAGAATTTTAACAACCATAGGGGTATTAAGTTACTAAGTCATGCCATGAAAGTTTGGGAGAGGATGGTGGAAGGGAGGGTAAGGAGGGCTGTTTCTATATAAAAAAACAGTTCGCGTTCATGCCGGGTCGTTCTACTATGGAAACTATCCACCTTATCACGAGTTTGGTGGAAAAGTACAGAGATAGGAAGAGAAATTTGCACATGGTATTTATTGATCCAGAGAAGGCATATGATAAGGTCCCTAGGGACGTTCTTTCGAGATGCATGGAGGTGAAAGTGTGCTGGTAACTTATATTAGGGAAATAAAGGATTGGTATGATAGATCTAAGACTCGGGGTAGGATTGTGGGAGGTGACTCAGAGCCTTTTTCGGTGGTTATGGGGTTACACCAAGGATTTGCGCTTACCCGTTCTTATTTGCTTTGGTGATGGACGCACTGACACACCATACTCAAGGGGAGGTGCCATGGTGTATGTTGTTCGTTGATGTTATAGTTCTAACTGATGAGACGAGAGGAGATGTTAATGAGAGACTAGAGGACTGGAGGTAGGTCCTGGAGTCTAAAGGTTTCAATTTGAGTAGGACCAAGATAGAATATTTGGAATGTAAGTTTAGATGTTTCAGGGGAAGCAGATGTAGAGGTGATGCTTGACTCGGGAGTCATCCCTAAGAGAGAGAGTTTCAAGTGCCTAGGGTCAATTATCTAGGAAGATAGAGAGATCGATGGGGATTGTCGCGCTCTCTTTTTCCTCGCGAATCGGGTTTATGACATTTTGGTATGGGACAACTCGTTCCTTTTGGGAGATGGGTTTGCATTTGAAGAGTCGCCACCTAATGATTAGGGTGCATTAGGACACCAATAGAGATTCAACTCTAAGCTTGCTGAATAACCAGAAATTGGGTAAGGGCTTGAAATTATCCTAAGTGGAAGGTATTAGGCACCCCTTAGAATCCACTAGTGTGGTTTCCGGCCAGACAATTATTGTGAATTTGAGGTGCAATTAACATATAAGAAGATAAGTCTCAAATAAGAGGGGATTTCAATACATAATGGTTTTGTGAATTTGAGGTGCAATTAACATATAAGAAGATAAGTCTCAAATAAGAGGGGATTTCAATACATAATGGTTTGGAAGTAGACAAAGTTTGAAAGAACAATTAAAAGAACTGATTTTTTTTAAGGAATTACAATGCTAATAGAGAATAAAGAATAAAAGAAGAAGGGGGAGGGGGTCCTAAGTTTATTAAGAGTATGGATCACCCCACACAATGTTCGGTTATCACTCCTCAATGAGGGGCTACACGTGACATTATCGCGTGGTCATCATATCCATATCTACCCTTTTCGCCCCATCAAGGTATTAAAATGCGTATTAGTCTTGATTGCTTATTGCATGCTATTACCCGTAATATTCCTATCAGTCCCGGAGGCACTTAGGACTACTAATCCTAAAAGGGAGGGATGTTAGGCTTGTTTTGAGGTTTCAAAGGTAAAAATTCAATGGCGACATACAAAACATATAAAATATTGCACATTAGAGGGGAAGCACATAAACATAGAAGGCTCAAGTATACCTCCTCCAAACACAAACAATCCAATAACATGACTTAAACAAATAGGTAAGGTCTAATTCTAAAAATATACTTGAGCGGAAGAGGAGATCGTTGTATTGTTACACGACTGGCTTATTACATGACTCAGTTAGGAAACAAAATCAGGCTTGCCTACTGATTGTAACACTTAAATGAATAACAGAGGCGAGTTCAGATTTAATTACATTGCCTAAGGCTTGCCTAGTCACTTAAACGGGGTCCTGTAGGCATGATATCTACTTAGTTCAGAGGGTGATGAGACAATAGAACGCAAATGGATTATTTGAAATCCTATAGGCATGATTGCTAAACCTTTTTAGGCAAGGGAGTTGGGTTATTAAAAGAAGTTCAGAGTGGGCAGAATTAAATTAAATTGGCTACAAATTCTGCAGGTGATAGCATCTACTACTACTGATTTTAATCCCTAGGAGCATGATTTCTATCACTGAATCTGAATGAAGCGAATCGGATTGATTTAAGAGTCCCTATAGGCATGATTTCTATGCGACACTGATTTTAGACGTTATTGGATTATATCCGTAAAACATGATACCTAACAATCTGATAATTTGAATGAAGCCTTACAAGCAGGTTATCTAGGTGTGATATTAAACATGTAGAATAAATAAATCTCTATGAGAATGATTTCTAGATGCAGTTTGAATTATGCAGAATTAAAATAGTCATGTAAGCGTGGTTCCTAAATGTGATTGAATATGCAGAATTAAAATAGGCCTATAGGCATGGTTTCTAATGTGATTGAATATGTAGAATTAAAATAGTCCTATAGGCATGGTTTCTAATGTGATGGAATATCCAGAATTAAAATAATCCTATAGGTATGGTTCCTAAATGTGATTGAATATGCAGAATTAAAATAGTCCCATAGGTATGGTTTCTAATCTTGACATGCATAAATACCCACCCCTTTTTAGTAGTCAGCCCCCAAATATTCATTACAAATTATTACAGACTAGGAATAACAAATTACATCAAAAATACAAAAAAAAAATACAACTAGAGGAAGCCCGATTCTTGGTTCCTCCCTGAGCTATGGGATAAACTGCCTTAAGATGCCATTGCTTCGAATACTTTCTCCAATTTGAGTGTGTCAGAGTTCCCTAAGAGTCTCAATAGGACTCCGGGCAGTGCTCACACCCAAATTGCATCACCAGAATAGAGACAAGTGCAGTATGAAAGTGCCAGCCCTCATGTGTCCAAGTTCATAGGGAGCTCATGGGTCCCAAGGCAAGGCTCACATGAGGGTGGCAGAACTTAAGTCTAAGAAGATAGTGCAAGTGCAGAAATAGAGTTCTAAGAGCTGAGAGAATAAAGAGAGGGGTAAAGGGTGGTAGGGAAATAGTTATAGAGTTGATAACTTCATACAAAAGGGGTTCAGGGGTTGGGAATTTTAAAGAGCCTATGTACTTAGGCAAGAGTCAATTCTGGGCATATACAACAATAGGGGTGTTGTCATGCTTGTAAATCAACCAGAACACACAACGTATAAAGAGACCAAGTTTGAGTCATGTTCAGCAATTTTGATGCAGTCATGTCCCAAACAAACCACAAGCATCAAACACATTGGGGTAGGGGTTTAGGATTCATAATGCATTGATTCAGAACAGGAGAAAGGAAATTACAGCATGCTAAATAGATGTACTGAAATAGATACAAGCAGTAGGAAGACAAGAATGCAAGAACATTAAGTAACCATTTGTTGGTGGTGCTTTAAGTAACATTAAGTAGCATTAAGTAAAGAAAGGAAATTGAAATATGGCTTTGGCTTTCAGACAGCTAAACATGCCACAGTACAAGTAGTAAAGCAAGAGAGAGTGTTTGAGTGTAAGTGAGAATTTAGAATGAAAAGTGTCCCTCATTTTTGAAAGACTTAGGATATTTATAGTTGAAAATAGGTAGAAAAGAAGGCAAGAATCAAAGTTTAGCAGTAATTATGGAGCTATGTACTATTTAAAATCAAATCAGTATAAGTACTTCCTTTAATTATAGAGGTAAATTTAGGGTTAAGTACATAAAGGTTCAATTAAGGGAACAACTAATGAACAATCCTTTAAGTACTCGGTTAATCCAAATAAGGTAATAAAATAAAATAAAGTTGCAGAATGTGGAGATAATCGAAAATCAGCATATAGTGAATCAGGGAATCAAGGATTTTGAAATTACTAATTTAAGGAGAGTAATATGGGTTCCCATGAATAAGTAAATAAACCAAAAATAGGAGAATCGAAAGTCTAAAGGGAAGTTCTCAAATCAAGCCAAGAAACAGGGAAATCAATAATGAGAAACAAGGAAAGAATCAATTACTTAACACACGAGTGCAATCAGAATTACACAAGGAACGACTTGAAATCAATCCAAATTGAAAGTCATTTTAAAGGAGAATTCAGCATAAAAATAGAGGGCATAAACATTAGGCATGCAAGGCCAAACTATGGCAAAGAGAAGCATCATGCAATAACAATCACATAGTCAGTAGATAGTGAACTATCGAAACATGGTAGTCACATAGGTAAACTTCATTATCTTAGTAATAGAGAAAAGAGTGAGTATCAGAAGCATGCAGCGGGTCAAGTAAAAGGCCTTTCTAAAAGAGTATAGTCGAGTTTCAATGATTGCAAGAAACCAAATCTAATAAAGAAACAGATGCTGAAATAAAAGAATTTTGAATCTAGTCGAGCAACTTTAACAAAAGAAGCAGCTTCAGAAGCTCGAATAGGTCACAAAGGAATTAGTATTTTTTTTGAAACCAATCGAATTCAAAGATGATGAACAAATAGATCACACAATGAATAGTACCAGAATTCGAATGAACCCAAAGTTAGGGTTTTCAACATCAATCGAATCTGGAGATGAAACATAAGTAAATCAAACAAATAATAACAAAAATAGATTCAGAAACCTGAAAAGAAATTAAGGCACTTAAGATGAAAACTCAAGTAGAATAATGACATAAGGAAACACATCAAAACATCTCAAATAACTTAACAGAAAACCTAACCGGAAAAAGATAAGGGTTTTTGAAGGTAGAGTTTTAAAAGAAACTTCGAGAAGAACGTTTAGAAGTTTAGAGCAAACACAAATCTGAAGCGGGTTTAAAAGAAATCGGAAGAACCTTAAAGGTTAGGGTTTCAGAAAAACCCCAAATGGTGAGAAAGGCTTTGAAAGACATCGACCTAAGTAGGAGAGTCAAGAGTCAGACTCAAATAGTCATGGCTGGCCGGAGCAACATCAAAGATGACTGGAGACAGCCATAAAACTGAAATCGACCAAGATATGGCCAAGATTTTCTAGGATCTAGCCTTGAAACCATGATAATCGGGCATGTAGAAGCCATAGGAGGTGGCTACAGGTCTCCGATGGTCTTGGAAGACATTGATTTTGGAGATTTTAGGGTTGTAGTTCAGGGTAGCGGCTAGGGTTTTGAGAGGATATGAAGGAGAAAGGGCATTCAGAGGCAGCGTTTGGCATGAAATGGAATGGGGTAAGAGGTCGTTTGGGTTTAATTAGGAAAGGGCCAATGTCGACCGTTGATCTAAATGATCAACGGTCAGGATTGAAAGGGTTAGGTAGGGGATCCGGGTGGGTTATTTAAATGGGTTATGGGTTGGTTCAAAAGGAAACTGGGTCCTGGTAATCGGTTCTCAGATTGGGTTTAATTGGGGTGCCAAATTAGGCTAAAATAGAAATGAAAAATGGGCTAACATTTAAATAGCCACTTTTCTCTACTTGATTAATAAACTATGGTAAAATAACTTCTGGGAATAAATTAAAGCTACTAAAATAACTAATTGTACATAATTATCAAATTCAAAAATACTGGACATAATATTTATAGATATAAACGTAATTAAATCCAAAACAGGCTAATATTGCAATTATATGTAATTTAGCTTTAAAAATACTAAATAAATTTGTAAAAATATGCAAAAATTATATTAGCCACATTTTAATATAAATACAAAAATCCAATAAATGAATCACCAAAAATAATAATTTTAGGAATAATTATTTGGTTTTTCCAGATAAAATAGGGCGATAAATTGATTAAAAATCTTTAAAAATTAAGGGAAAAATAGTAAAACATTTGGACATGCTTAAATATGCATGCACATTCTATTTTGAAAGTATTATTTATATTAAAATATATAAGAAAAAATTGGGTATCAACAGCTGCCCTTCTTTACCCGGGAAGAATGAAAGAGTTGTCGGGTAAAGATATGATGGCCAATTTTGACCGAACGAAATTGTTCGAGGAGGCTTAGGCCATTCCCTGGCTTTTGAGCTGCCTATATATCCCTGATTATACAGGAATCAGGCTATATGTAGTTCAGGATCCGTCTACGGAGCATGCCGATGGAGACTTTTCAAGAACGGACGCATTATTCAAGATGGGGATAGCTAACGTTTGACATGGCTGTGGGAACTGGAGCAGTATAGCTCCTGCCAAGATGATTGTTACTTGCTTGTTTACCTGCAAATAAGCAATACAAGCATATATTGTGCGTAAATTTAAATATGATGCAATTTCCCATCGGACCATGATGATTGTCTTCGAACGGTTAGAATGATGTCCTTAGACCATGATGTCCTAGGTCATGAAGCGTGTCATACAGGATTTGCAGGCCTTGAAATAATGCTCTCGGGATATGGGGATAGTTCCTCTAAACCATGATATACTTTGAATAATGATATGCAAAAGATTAAAAGGGGTTCTCAGGCCATGACATGGCATTCTCGGGCTATGAAAATGGTGCCTCCGAACAATGACGCCTTTGGATAATTTGGCGATCTTTCAGCCCATGAGATGCAGTATTTGACAATCTTTCAGCCCATGCAGAAATGTAGATAAGGTGGCGATCTTTCAGCCTCGCAAAAATGTAAATAAGGTGGCGATCTTTCAGCCATACAGAACATGAATAAGGTGGCGATCTTTCAGCCATGCATAACGTGAATAAGGTGGCAATCTTTCACCCATGCAGAATGTAAATAAGGTGGCGATCTTTCAGCCATGTAGAACGTGAATAAGATGGTGATCCTTCAGCCATGCAAAATGTAAATAAGGTGGCTATCTTTAAGCCGTGCAGAACATGAATAAGGTGGCGATCTTTCAGCCGTGTAGAACGTGAATAAGGTGGCGATATTTCAGCATCCATACAGAATGTGAATAAGGTGGCGATCTTTCATCCATGCAGAATGCGGATAAAGTGGCGATCTTTCAGCCATGGAGAATATGAATCAGGCGGCGATCTTTCAGCCATGTAGAATGTAAATAAGGTGGCTTTCTTTCAGCCATGCAAATATAGATGGAGGTAGAGCTTAACCTCGAAAGGCAGAATGGTAGCCTTATGCAATGCAGGAAATGCGGGTGGAGATGGCGTCTAGTCTCGAAAGGCAGAATGGTAGCCTTATGCAATGTAGAAAATGTAGATAAAGACAACGTTTAGTCTTGAAAGGCAAAATGGTAGCCATATACAATGCAGAAAATGCGGGTGGAGACGACATGTAGTCTCGAAAGGCAGAATGGTACCCTTATGCAATGGAGAAATGCATATAAAGACAACGTTTAGTCTCGGAAGGCAGAATGGTAGCCTTATGAAAGAAATAAAGTGGCAAACGGTGACAGAGCTTTCTTAGCTGATAGTAAATTGTGATATTATGACACACGAAATATCCCCGATGTGCATGGATAGCAAATGTTGGTAAGCACGATAGTTCTACGAATTGTATTTCTGAACGATGTTTGTCTTGTAAGTGTATAGCATGACTTATGCCTTCATAGTCCCAGTGCCTGCATTCAAAGAAAAATTGTGAGTTTTGTAGGAGGGGGGGGGGGGTTAGCTCGCATCCCCGCTGGCTCTACTTGACTGTTAGGCTTTGGTCTGGTGATACGGTATGTATCATTAGGGATAGCATTGCTAAACAAGGCGATGAACAATGAATTTGTAAAAATATGACATAAGTATACAACTAAGAAATAACTTTTTAGATGAACCGACGATTGTGATGTGGCTCAAGACATTGTGACCCTCTTTCGCTATGGAATTTTGAGGGTCCTCCTTAAAATTCTGTCCCAGTTTAATGGGTTGATGCTTCTGACACCTGCTTGCGAAGATTGGCTGTAATCACTTCGAATTTTAAGGGTCCTCCTCAAAATTCTGCCCCAGTTTCCAATTGCGAGGCGTGGGGGTGAAAATTTTATTGAATTATGATCGAACCCATAAGGCTGCTTACGTATCCCCTCTTAAATGGGAATCAGGTCAGACGTAGTTCAATTATATCATATAGGAAAGCATAAATATTACATATAGTAACGCTTGATTGCGTTTGAGTTGATTGGCTTCGGGCAGACTTCTCCATCCATTTCTGCAAGTATGAGGGCTCCTTTTGTCAAAACCCGGTGAACCATGTATTGACCCTGCCAGTTGGGAGAGAACTTCCCTTTTGCTTCATCTTGATGTGGGAAAATTTTTTTTAACATCAGCTGCCACGGTGAATTGTCTCGGCCTGACTCTTTTGTTGAAGGCTCTAAACATTCTATTCTAATAAAATTGACCATGGCAAACCGCATTCATTCTCTTTCCATATATAAAAGCTAGCTGTTCATAATAGCTCTTCACCCATTCTGCATCGTCGAGCTCAGTTTCATGTATGATTCTTAAAGAAGGAATCTCTACTTCGACGGGAATGACCACTTTTGTACCATAAACTAGCATATAGGGGGTCGCCCCAGTTGATGTGCGGACTATGGTGCAATATCCTAACAGAGCAAATGATATCTTTTCGTGCCATTGATTATGCTTCTCTATCATTTTTCTCAATATTTTCTTGATATTCTTGTTGGCAGCTTCCACAGCTCCGTTCATTTGAGGCTTGTAGGTTCTTCTGTGTGATCTTGAAGGTTTCACACATATATTTCATCAAATCACTATTGAGACTGGAGCCATTATCAGTAATAATTGATTCTGGAATCCCAAATCGGCAAACAATGCAGTCGCGGACAAAGTTTGCCATGACTTTCTTAGTCACTGCCCTGTAAGATGCTGCTTTGACCTATTTAGTGAAATAGTCGATTGTTACTAGGATGAACCTGTGCCTGTTTGAAGCGGCAGGCTTGATTGGTCCAATAACATCCATTTCCCAGGCGTCGAAAGGCCATGGTGAGCTTGTTGTATTAATCTCATTTGGAGGTACCTTTATCAAGTCTGTATGTATGTGATAGCGGTGGCATTTTCGGACATACTGGATGCAGTCCGTCTCTATAGTCATCCAAAAGTAACCAGCTTGGAGTATCTTCTTTGCTAAGACAAAACCGTTTATATGTGGACCGCAGGTCCCAGTGTGGATTTTCTCTAGTAGCTTGGATGCTTCCTTTGTGTTGACACACCTCAACAATCCCAAATTAGGAGTCCTCCTATATAAGATTCCTCAGTTGTGAAAGAAATTGTTGGACAACCTCCGAAGTGTGCGTTTCTGAGTAGGACTTGCAAGTTATGGGTATTCTCCTTTTGCCAAATATTTCTTGATATCATGAAACCAAGGCTTTCCATCTGCTTCTTCTTCGATGTGGCCACAGTAGGCTGGCTGATCATGGACCTTTACTAGAATTGGATCAATGAAGTTCTTGTATGGATGATGTATCATGGATGATAGGGTAGCCAATACATTGGCGAACTTATTTTGGATTCTGGGAACATGCCGGAACTCCATTCTTCTCGGACCTGATGTATAAGCAAATCCAAATCTCCGATCACCAGTACTCATGAATGTTTATGTCAATGGCCATCTTGAGCCCTAGGCTGCAGGCTTCGTATTCAGACATATTGTTGGTTCAAGGGAACCTGAGTTTGACAGACACCGGATAATGCTGACCTGTTTCTGATACCAAGATGGCTCCTATGCCAACTCCTTTGAAATTTGTTGCTCCATCGAAAAACATTCTCCAACCATCATAGGATTCTGCAATGTCTTCTCCTACGAATGATACCTCTTCGTCAGGAAAATACGTTTTTAGGGGTTCGTATTCTCCATCTACGGGATTCTCGGCAAGGTGATCTGATAGTGCCTATCCCTTGATTGCTTTCTGAGTCACGTAGACAATGTTGAACTTACTCAACAGGATCTGCCACTTGGCTAGCTTGCCAGTCGGCATTGGCTTCTAAAAGATGTACTTCAAAGGATCCATTCTTGATATGAGATATGTGGTATAGGCGCAGAAGTAATGCCTCAACTTCTGAGCTACCCAAGTCAGAGCATAACAGGTGCGCTCCAAAAGAGAATGCCGGGCCTCGTACGAGGTAAACTTCTTACTGAGGTAATAAATGGCATGCTCTTTCCTCCCTGTTTCATCATGCTGCCCCAGAACGCAATTGAAAGCTCCATCCATTACTGCGAGGTAGAGTAACATAGGTCTACCTAGCTCGGGCGGGACCAAGACTGGTGGTGTTGACAGGTATTCCTTGATTCTGTCGAAAGCTTTTTGGCAGTCATTGGTCCACTTGGTAGCGGCGTCCTTCTTCAAATTCTTAAAGATTGGCTCACAGATAACTGTAGATTATTCTATGAACCGGCCGATATAGTTAAGTCTTCCTAAGAAACTCATTACGTCATTCTTTTTTTTGGCGATGAAAACTCTTGAATAGCTTTGACCTTTGATGGATCCAGCTCTATTCCTCGGCGACTCACAGTAAACCCAAGTAATTTTCTAGCAGGAACCCCAAATGCACACTTTGCGGGATTCAGTTTCAGGTTGTACCTTCGCAATCTATTGAAAAACATCCTCAAGTCTTCATGTGCTTATTAGCCTTCTAGGACTTGATGATAACATCATCCACGTACACCTCAATCTCCTTGTGTATCATATCGTGAAAATGTTAGTCATGGCCCTCATGTAGGTGGCCCCTGCATTCTGAAAGCCATTTTCTCAGCATCTTCTTCATCCATCCAGATCCGATGATAACCATCAAAACAATCCACAAATGACTGCAACTCATGCTTGGCACAATTGTCGATCAGGATGTGTATGTTTTGTAATGGAAGGTTGTCTTTCGGACTGGCCTGGTTGAGGTCCCGATAGTCTACACAGACTCTGACCTTCCCGTCCTTCTTTGGTACTGGCACAATGTTGGCTAACCATGTCAGTTATTCTACTACCCTGGGAACCTTAGCTTTGACCTGCTTAGTGACTTCTCCCTTGATTTTCAGACTCATATCAGGTTTGAACTTTCTGAGCTTTTGCTTTACCGGAGGAGATGTTGGATCGATTGGCAGTTTGTGAGCTATAATAGATGTACCCAGACCAGTCATGTTATCGTACGACCAGGCGAATATGTCCTCATATTCCTTGAGGAATTCTGTGTATTCCTTGTTTTCCGACGGTGATAAGTGAACGCTGATTTGTGTTTCCTTGACATTCTCTACATCTCCTAGATTAACAATTTAAGTCTCGTCCAAGTTGGACTTTGATCTGTTTTCGAAATTCTCAACTTCTCTAACAATCTCCTCCGGTACGTCATCTTCCTCTGATCTATGTCTGTTTCTAGCGTTGTCTCATTGCATGTCACAGTCATTGGTTCATCAAGATAAGTAATAGTAATGCTGTATAAGTAAAGTAATGAGAGAAAATAATAAGAGTGTTGATTTATAAGAAAAAATCGAAATGCTTTGATAAATTCCATGATTGTTTTGAATGTTGAAGATCTTATTGCAGAAATAAAAAATGCGAAAGGAAAAATTAACTAGTAAAATAAAAGATAGCGCATGATGCTTGTTCAGCCTTGCTACCCCGAAGCTCGCCGGGCTCTGGTGGTTCTGATGGTCCAGTTTTTGAGGTATGCTCCTGTAATTACGGCTTGTATGGAAGGGCCTTCCTCCCCCTCCTTCTCAAACACAACACAGCAATCCATGTCATTGTCTTCTAAGAACACGTTTTTCACTACAGCAAGTGCCTCATCCCCGTCTATCCCAAAAACAATATCGGCCTGTTGGAAAGTCTGCTCCAAAGGCGGTATTGGTTGTTCCAGTAGGTAGTAGGGACCGTGCCATAGTGGCGACCAATTGTTAAATTCTTCCCAGGTATACTCATATCCCAGACCGAAAGTGGGGCCATGTTTCTTGAGTTTTATAGGCTTAGTGATTCCTTGGAGGCTCTTGCCAAGCCCTTTGTCAGGTTTGTACCCTCTCCAGTTCAATATACTATTTATTTTGTTGTCCCACCATTTGTCTTTGTCAACAGCATTGACTCGCTCGATGTGGTGATAGGTCTCCCACCTAACTTTCTTCTCCCCCTATTACCGGAATAGTCTAACGAATGTATATAGGATGGCTACCGTCGCCGTGAATGATCACCTCCTGGTGATTCCATTCAAATTTTATGGCCTGATGTAGTATTGATGCTATGGCCCCAGCAGTATGAATCCATGGCCGTCCCAACTGTAGATTGTAAGATGTCGGAACATCTATCACTTGAAAATCAACATCGAACCAAGTAAGCCCCATTTGCAAACACAGACTAATTTCTTCAATGGTGGGCCTTTGGGAGCCGTCGAAGGCTTTCACATTGATGGCTCCGTCCTTTATCTCATGTATTCCCTTACCCAACATCCTGGTATTACCAACAAACAAATGTTGAGGCTGGACCCTCCATCAATTAGGATTCTGGCGATAATATAGTCTTCCCATTGCACGATGATGTGCAATGCCTTATTGTGCCCCAACCCTTCAGGTGGCAGCTCATCTTCATGAAAAGTGATCTTGAGACTTTCCAATACCTGTCCTACCATGTTAGCCATTTCTCCGTCGGTGATGTTGCTTGGCACATATGCTTCACTTAGCAACCTCAATTGGGCATTCTTATGTACTTCAGAGTTTTGTAGCAAAGCAAGGATGGAAATTTGTGCCAGTGTTTTGTTCAGCTGGTCGATGACCGAGTATTCCTTGGTCTGTGTCTTTCTCCAGAGATCATCCATCCCGGTCTCGATGATGGGTGGCCGGTTGGAGGACTGCTTGCTCAACTCGGCCAGATGCTCCGTGGTATAAACTCTACCTATTCTCGTCATACCCTGTGCTGCAATGGCCTCTCTGAACTCGACCTTACATGTCCTTATTGCTTCAGCTGTATAGTCCCTTGGGATAGCCTTTGTATGGAATAGCGTCATTATCGACATTGCCACTGGGATCGGCGTGGCTATATTTACTCTGAATGGAGCATGTACCTTGGGCGGTAAAACTGCATCTCCGCGTGGTGTAGGTGCATTTACTGTAGACACAAATTTGACCTCAATCAGTGATGGTGTCTTTGCAGAGGATGTTGCTTCAAACTCAAGTGGCACGGATATATTTACCTCGGCATCCCCAGAGGGCTAAATCTGGACCACGACTGGATTAAGAGTAACCAGTGGTTTCTTTGGGTCGTCACCTTCTGTGATCAAATCGATCGATCCCTCGGGATCCCAATCATCCACTATTTCAATCATGTGAACGTCTCCACCCTTATGGTTTGACAGAGGGTTATTGAAGACATTTGGATCAGGCTTCTTTGCCATAATAATCTTGTTATCAATTAAGTTTGGATCTTGTCTTTCAGAGAATGAAATTCATCAATGGTGTGTCCTTTACTGGAATGGTATGCACATGATTTGTTTGGATTAACCCACTGAGAAAGGTTCTCATAAGTTGCAGCAGGGATAGGGGTGACATAACCAGTAGCTTTGAGTCTTTCATACAACTAGTCAATAGGTTCAGCAATGGCTACAAATTGTTTCGGAGGCCTTCGATCAAAGTTTGAACGAGGTCTGGGGAAGTTTTGGCGTGCAGGAGGGGATTGATAGTGGGATTGTTGAGTATTGTAGCTTGGCAAACATGTGCGGGTTAGGAATATATGGGTGAAGTAGGCTGATATATGGGAGGTGGAGGTGATTGATAAGTGGGTGGTGGAGCTTGGTAGTTGGGAGTAGGCTGATATGTGAGTGGAGGCATTAGGTAGGTTTGGTATTTGATGGGAAATTTGGTTCTCTGTGCCACCATTACGGCTCCTATGTCCCTTTTCTTGGACACACCACCTGACTGTAAGGCCTTATTTATAGCTTGCAAGGCCTCGAAGTTCGTAGCCATACCACTTTTGATGCCCTCTTCGATCCTTTCTCCCAGCTTGATGATGTTAGAGAATTTGTGGCCCTCGATCATCATCAGCCTTTCATAATAATGTGGGTATTGAGCACAGACAAAGAATTTGTTCATTTGTTCTTCCTCTAAGGCAGGTCTAACCTTAGCAGCTTCGGACCTCTAGCGAGTAGCATACTCGCAAAATGTTTCTGTGGGCTTCTTCTTTAAATTTTTAATATAGAACACATCCGGCGCATTCTCCATGTTGAACCTGAACCTGTCCATAAAGTCAGACGCCATGCTTACCCAGTTCGACCACTTCTTTGGATCTTAGCTAATGTACCAGGACAGAGCATCTCCCTTCAAGCTCCTCATGAATAGCTTCATGCGGATTCTTTCGTCTTTCCCTACTCCAACCAACTTGTCACAGTACATTCTCAAATGGACCCTTGGATCCCCTGTACCATCAAACATCTCAAACTTAGGAGGTTTATAGCCCTCGGGCAGTTTGACATCGGGCTGTATGCAAATATCTTCGTAGTTCATCCCTTCAATTCCCTTACTTCCTTTAACGCCTTGTATTCGTCTAGTCAATATCTTAAGTTTTTCGGTTAGGTTTTTGATGAGCAAGTCTTTATTATCAGACTCGAGTGCGCTTGAGATGGGTTGGGTGGAGTGTGGCATAGTCTCCACGTATATGGGGGTATTATAGTGGGTATGGCAGTGGTCATTTCTGGAGTTTAGGGGCTTTGGGATGAGTAATGGAGTATTATTTGAAGTATGGCAGGTGTTGCAGTGGTGGTGAGGAGCGAGATGGTTTTGTTGTTTTGGGATGTTCTGTGGAGGTGTAGGGTTCTGAGCATTTGGGAAATTGATATTTGGAGTAGCGAGGGAAAATGACAGATTTGCCAGATTCCGAACTAGATCAACTTCTTCTTGGAATTTTAACAGCTTTTGTTCGAGTTGGGATGCTTTTTCTTTGGAAATCTGAGTAACATGACCATGAGTGACCTCTACCTGTTCAGTTGAGCTCTCCTTTCTGGCGTTGTTCAAATCTTCCATCTTCCCTTTGTTCTTGTTTTTGACAAGACTAAGAAGAGGAGTAGGTGGAGGGCCCCTGGATCTCGTGGAATAAGATAATATTTCCAGAGTGCATAAACTAAGGAGGGGAAATAAATAAAAAGTAAAAAACAAAAAGGTAACAAATTAGTGGGAATTATATATAAAAATGTTACGATATTTAAACACATAGTGCAGGAATATAAGGCGTGTCCTAATTTGGGAACCTCTTTGTGCCCGAGGTAGGCCTAACGACAAATTGATTTGGAGAACTTAGATGCTAAATGCCTCATTTTATTAATAAAAAGTAGATGAACCCCAAATCGACACTAAACAACAGGAAATAGAAGTCGCTAGTGGCTATTGGCCTTATTACATTTCATCAAAAGAAGAAAACTCCTATCTAATTGGTCCCAGAAGGACCTCCCCCAGATTCGGCATCCCTGGCTCCATCGAACAGCTTTCCCAACTCGTGAAATCCCAGCAATAGGTAGGCTCTAGCTAGATGTCCGCCTTTGTTTCCTTTAGCATTTTAGCAGTCTTCGACCCTCTTGAGAAATTTCCTCTCCAACTCCACTACGCCTCTCTCCAAGTATCCCAGTCGCTTGTTGGCACTGACAGCTATGTCATTCCATTCCTCAATTAAAATTTGATTGGCTTCTTGTATCTTACGATGCTCGCTTTCGTACTCCCTTATTCTCTTACGTAGTTGGTTGTATTTGACCTGTGCCTCGGCTTTTTCATCTATGATCCTGTGACCTTTAACAAATCCAGGCTAGCCCGTGACATCATGCTTATCCTCCAACCAGCCTGAATAGTAGGGAGCACAACCAGCATGGTATCTATCTGGCTCAATGTTATCCTTCCCATGACAATCTTACAGTGCCACATATGCTGAGCTTGGTACTTGTAAGGACTATCATCATCCTGGAAGTCAGACCGGAAGTGACTCATCTTGTCAACCCTGGGTACAACCTGCTTCCTACTCGCTTGTCTCATAACTCGGAGAGTGAGGTAAGGGTATGTTCCTCTTATACCGATCAATATAAGAAAAGGTTCATCCCTGGATCGGGCAATGAACTCCTCGGTCGGAAACCACTTGAACATCCATTTCACTTGATCCTCAGTTAGATTTTTGAAGAGCTTGACCCATTCTTTGGCATTCTCCAGTTGGGAGAATATATTGGGCATGTAATTCATTCATTTTGAATGATGGAAAGCGATATGATCATCCTAGTCCATCCGTTGAATCTCTTGTCAGTATTCACCCTTTTGGAGATGCTCCATGAGCCAAAGTTGAAGTAGCAAATTTCATTATTCGAAATGTTTGGCTCCTTGTTGACACTTTTCCAGGGCTCTGTATATTTTCGCAATGATCATGGGCACAATGCTGAATGGTTTCCCGCCAATTCCTTCCATTAAGGTCTTAGTTACCATAGCCAGTCTGGTGTGATTCTTGCTTTCTTCATTGAAAACACGATCAATCCCAGGAAACAAAACATGAATAAAATGGCCCTTTGATGAATATGCCCTAATGATGTGATGGCAAACTCGTCAGGATAGGTACGGTAGGATTTGCTATGGTCGTACCTCTCGTACAAACAATCAAAAGGGATGTAGGATTCTTTCAAACATGTCAGTTCTGGATTCTTCTTCAAATCCATCATTTTGAGGAAACCCCTGCCTTTGCGGTTCTCAGGCATTAACAAACCCGGAGTCTCCCATGCTATACCGGCCAATCCTCCTATCTCTTCTAGCAAGGGTGTCATTTCAATGTCCCCGAAGCGGAATACGGACCTCTCATAATCCCAGAACAAAGTAGCAGCTTCTATGATACTGTTGTTGGGTTGGATTTCCAGGAGAGAAGTTAAGTTTCCAAAATATTTCTGGACAAGAACTTGATCACTAGAGTGAAGATCTTTCCACCAGCTTAGCAGTTTTGGGTGAATGTTGGTGACCATGCCGAATCTGGCGACTTCGTGCCTCATATTTCTACAACATAAATAAGGTTAGGCCCTTACCACCAGAGTCGACTATTTAATATCAACAATTGACATAAAAGCATTTAGTTCTCCAAATAAATGCACAGATCGTGACAACGTTCGTTGGGTCTTAGGGAAACCCGATGGACTTTGGACAAGGCCATCTTAAAGAGACATTATGCGAACAACATAACTGACTCGGCTATGTTTGACCATAATGCATGCACAGTTTAAGAGTAAGGTTTCTTTGGGGTTTTAGACTGGTACCCTTGAGCGGACAACTCAAGGAGGAAAGGCACGGAACCGTCGACTACACTGTTGATTAACTGGTTTTACCACAAATATGCCTTTTTCAGATTTAGGGGTGGTAATACCGAAAGAGCACAACCACTGATTATAAGCACTGCTAAGGGATTTGTTTGGCACGAGTGGACTATGACGTTGAGCATGATTATGTAATAATTAAAGCATGTTGTCATGTATTTGCATGTTAATGAAATAGTAAATACAATAGTTTCATAATTTAAAGCAGTAGTAAAGGAAAGTAGAAAAGGAAAGAAACAAAAAACAAGTCAGTTTTGCAATTGGAGAGGAAAAAAAGATTGAATGCTTAAAGGAATTAAACAAGTAATTGCACGTAAAGAAGCATAAATTCACAATGATAGAATGGTAAAAGCCTAAATATCCCCAGCAGAGCCGTCATGCTGTCGCACTCCCTTTTCCTCGCGAAATCGAGTTTATGACATTGTGGTATGGGACAACTCATTCCTTTTGGGAATTGGGTTTGAATTTGAAGAGTCGCCACCTAATGATTAGGGTGTATTAGGACACCAGTAGAGATTCAACTCTAACCTTGCTGAATAACCAGAGATTGGGTAAGGGCTTAGAATTATCCTAAGGGAAAGGTGTTAGGCACCCCTCAGGATCCACTAGTGTGGTTCCCCGCAAGACAATTATTGTGAATTTGAGGTGCAATTAACATATAAGCAGATAAGGCTCAAATAATAGGGGATTTCTATACATAATGGTTTGAAAGTAGACAAAGTTTGAAAGAACAATTAAAAGAGCTGATTTTTTATAAGGAATTACAATGCTAAAAGAGAATAAAGAATAAAAGAAGGGGGGAGGGGTCCTAGGTTTATTAAATGTATGGATCACCCCACATAATGTCCGGTAATCCCTCCTCAATGAGGGGTTAAACGTGACATTATCGCGTTGTCATCATATCCATATCTACCGTTTCTGCCCCATCAAGGTTTTAAAGCGCGGATTGGTCTCGATTACTTATTATATGCTACTACCCGTCTCATTCCTATCAGTCCCGGAGGCACTTAGGACTTAGGCTTTTTTGAGGTTTCAAAGGTAAAATTTCTAAGGCAACATACAAAAAATATAAAAGATTTCACATTAGAGGGGAAGCACATAAACGTATAAGGCTCAAGTATACCTCCTCCAAACATAAACAATCCAATAGCATGACTTAAACAAATGGGTAAGGTCTGATTCTAAAAATATACTTGAGGGGAAGAGGAGATCGTTGTATTGCAGCAGGCCTAACTTATTACATGACTCAGTTAGGAAACAAAATCGGGCATACCAACTGATTGTAACACTTAAACGAATAACAGAGGCGAGTTCAGATTTAATTATATTGCCTAAGGCTTGCCTAGTCGCTTAAACGGGGTCCTGTAGGCATGATATCTACTTAGTTTAGAGGGTGAAGAGACAATAGGACTCAAACGGATTATTTGAAATCCTATAGGCATGCTTGTTAAACCTTGTTAGGCAAGGGAGTTGGGTTATTAAAAGAAGTTCAGAGTGGACAGAATTAAACTAAACTAGCTACAAGTTCTGCAAGTGATATCATCTACTACTACTAATTTTAATCCCTACGAGCATGATTTCTAATACTGAATCTGAATGAAACGAATCAGATTGATTTAAGAGTCCCAATAGGCATGATTTCTATGTGATACTTCTTTTAGACGTTATTGGATTATAGCCTTAAAACATAATACCTAACATGCAAAAAATTAGAATGAAGCCCTACAGGCAGGTTATCTAGGTGTGATATTAAACATATAGAGTAAATAAATCTCTATGAGCTTGATTTATAGATGCAGTTTGAATTATGCATAATTAAAATAGTCCTGTAAGCGTGGTTCCTAAATGTGATTGAATATGCAGAATTAAAATAGTCCTATAGGCATGATTTCTAATGTGATTGAATATGCACAATTAATATAGTCCTATAGGCATGATTTCTAATGTGATTGAATACGAAGAATTAAAGTAGTCCTATAGGCATGGTTCCTAAATGTGATTGAATATGAAGAATTAAAATAGTCTTATAGGCATGGTTTCTACCCTTGACATGCATAAATACCCACCCCTTTTTACTAGCCAGCCTCTAAATATTCATTAGAAATTATTACAGACCAGGAATAACAAATTACATCAAAAATACAAAAAAATACAACTAGAGGAAGCCCGATTCTTGGTTCCTCCCTGAGTTATGGGATAAACTGCCTTAAGATGCCATTACTTCAAAGCCTTTCTCCAATTTTAGTGTGTCAGAGTTCCCTAAGAGTCTCAATAGGACTCTGGGCAGTGCTCACACCCAAATTGCATAACCAGAATAGGGACACGTGCAGTGTGGAAGTGCCAGCCCTCATGTTCCAAGTTCAGAGAGAGCTCATGGGTCCCAAGACAAGGCTCATATGAGGGGGGCAGAACTTAAGTCTAAGAAGATAGTACAAGTGCAGAAATAGAGTTCTAAGAGCTGAGGGAATAAAGGAGAGGGGTAAAGGGTGGTAGGGAAACAGTTACAGAGTTGATAACTTCATACAAAAGGGGTTCAGTGGTTGGGAATTGCATAGAGCCTATGTACTTAGGCAAGAGTCAATTCTGGTCATATACAGCAATAGGGGTGCTTTCATGCTTGTAAATCAACCAGAACACACAACAGATAAAGATAATCTGGAGGTCATGATCCTAGGAGGACCAAGTTTGAGTCATGTTCAGCAATTTTGATGTTGTCATGTCCCAAACAAACCACAAGCATCAAACACATTGGGGTAGGGGTTTAGGATTCATAATGAATTGATTCAGAACAGGAGAAAGGAAATTACAACATGCTAAATAGATGTACTGAAATAGATACAAGCAGTAGGGAGACAAGAATCCAAGAACATTAAGTAACCATGTTGTTGTTGGTGCTAAAAGCTTAACTAGAACATACCAGCTTAAAGAAGCAAAATGCAGTAAAGAAAGGTAGCAGAACTTGAAATATAGCTTTGGCTATCAGCCAGCTAAACAGGCCACAGTACAAGTAGTAATTCAAGAGAGAGTGTTTGAGTGTAAGTGAGAGTTCAGAATTAAAAGTGTCCCTCGTTTGTGAAAGACTTAGGGTATTTATAGTTGAAAATAGGAAGAAAATAAGGCAAGAATCAAAGTTTAGCAGTAATTATTGAACTATGTACTAATTAAAATCAATTCAGTATAAGTACTTCCTTTAATTAAGGAGTTAAATTTAAACGGTAATGGGCAGAAAACATTTAAGTAAAGAAATCAAGTCGAGCATCATGTGCAGAGTAGACAATTTAGGATAAGTGCATAGAGGTTCAACTAAAGGAACAACTAATGAATAATCCTTGAAGTACTCGGTTAACCAAATAAGGTAAGAAAATAAAATAAAGTTGCAGAATATGGAGATAATCGAAAATCAGCACATAGTACATCAGGGAATCAAGGATTTCGAAATTATTGAAGGAGAGTAATATGGGTTCCTATGAATAAGTAAATAAACCAAAAATAGGAGAATCAAAAGTCTAAAGGGAAGTTCTCAAATCAAGCCAAGAAACAGAAAAATCAGTAAGGCTAAACAAGGAAAGAATCAATTACTTAACACACGAGTGCAATCAAAATTACACAAGGAACGGCTTGAAATCAGTCCAAATTGAAGGTCATTTTAGAGGGGAATTCAGCATATAAATAGAGTGCATAAACATTAGGCATGCGAGGCCAAACTAAGGCAAAGAGAAGCATCATGCAATAACAATCACATAGTCAGTAGACAGTGAACTATCGAAACATGGTAGTCACATAGGTCAACTTCATTAGCTTAGTAATAGAGAAAAGAGAGAGTATCAGAAGCATGCAAATGGTCAATTAAAAGGTCCCTTCTGAAGAAGTATAATCGAGTTTCAATGATTGCAAAAAACCAAATCTCATAAAGAAACTGATGCTAAAACAAAAGGATTTCTAATCCAGTCGAGGAACTTCAACAGATGAAGCAGCTTCAGAAGCTCAAATAGGTCACAAAGGAATTAGTACTTTTTTTTTAAACCAATTGAATTTAAAGATGATGAACAAGTAGATAGCACAACAAATAGTCTCAGAACTCGAATGAACCCAAATTTAGGGTTTTTAACATCAATCAAATCTAGAGATGAAACATAAGTAAATCAAACAAATATTAACAAAAATAGATTCAGAAACCTCAAAAGAAATTAATGCCCTTAACATCAAAACTCAAGTAGAATAATGACATAAGGAAACACAACAAAACGTGTCAAATAACTTACAAGAAAACCTAATCGGAAAAAGATAAGGGGTTTTTGAAGGTAGAGCTTTAAAAGAAACTTCAACAAGAACGTTTAGAAGTTTAGAGCAAACACAAATCTGAAGCAGATTTAAAAGAAATCGAAAGAACCCCAAATGGTGAGAAAGGCTTTGAAAGACATCGACCTAAGCAGAAGAGTCAAGAGTCAGACTCGAATAGCCATGGCTGGCCGGAGCAAGGTCAAAGATGATCGGAGAAGCTATAAAACTGAAATCGACGAAGGTTTGGACCAAACTTTTCCACGATCTAGCCTTGAAACCATGATAATCGGGCATGTAGAAGCCATATGAGGTGGATACAGGTCTTCGATGGCCTTGGAAGCCATTGAATTGGGAGATTTTAGGGTTGTACTTGAGGGTGCGGCTAGGGTTTTGAGAGGATCTAAAGGAGAAAGGGGATATAGAGGCGGCGTTTGGCATGAAATGGGATGGGGTAAGAGGTCATTTGGGTTTAATAAGGAAAAGCTCAATGTCGACCGTTGATCTAAATGATCAACGATCAGGATTGAAAGGGTTAGGTAAGGGATTCGGATGGGTTATTTAAACGGGTTATGGGTCAGTTCAAAGGGGAATGAGGTCCTGGCAATCGGGCCTTAGATTCAGTTTAATTGGGGTGCCAAAGCAGGCTAAAATAGAAATGAAAAATGGGCTAACATTTAAATAGCCACTTTTCCCTATTTGATTTATAAAAATGGTAAAACAACTTCTGGAAATAAATTAAAGGTACTAAAATAACTAATATTACATAGTTATCAAATTAAAAATACCGGACTTAATTTTATAGATATAAGCATAATTAAATCCAAAAGAGGTTAATATTGCAATTATATGCAATTTAGCTTTAAAAATTCTAAATAAATTTGTAAAAATATGCAAAAATTATATTAGCCATATTTTAACATAAATAAAAAAAATCCAATAAATGAATCACCAAATAATTTTGGGAATAATTATTGGGTTTTTACGGATGAAATAGGGTGATAAATTGATTAAATAATCTTTAAAAATTAAGGGAAAATAGTAAAACATGTGGACGTGCTTAAATATGCATGCACATGCTATTTTAAAAGTATTTTGTATATCATAAATATATAGGAAAAAATTGGATATCAACAGGGGTGTCACGCACCGTATCGGGGTAGGATGGATGAAATGGAGATTAACATCAGGAGTCCTATGTGATAAGAAGGTGCCACTGAAACTTAAAGGTAAGTTCTATGGGGCGGTGGTTAGAACGACCATGTTGTATGGGGTTGAGTGTTGGCCAGTCAAGAATTCTCATATCCAGAAGATAAAAGTATCCTAAATAAGGATATTGAGATGGATATACGAGTACATTAGGCTGGATAAGATTAGGAATGAAGACATTCGGAATAGGGAGGGTGTGGCTCCCATGGACTACAAGATGCGGGAAGCGAGGCATAGATGTTCAGGCACGTATGCAGGAGGAGTCTAGATGCCCCAGTTAGGAGGTGTGAATGGTTGCCTTTGACAGTCACGAGAATAGGTAGAGGGCGGCCTAAGAAGTATTGGGGCGAGATGATCAGGCAGGACATGGCGCAAATTCAGATTTCCAAGGACATAGCCCTGGATAGGGAGATGTGGAGGTCGAGCATTAGGGTTGTAGGTTAGGGGGTAGTTGAGAATTTTTCCTCATTGTTCTAGCTAGTCTGATAGTGTTTTGTCTAGGACTGCTAGCGGGTTTTTTTCATCACACAATTTTTATTTTATTTCAATTTATTATTGGTATAATTATTCTCCTTCCACTTATTTGTTGTCTCTTACGGTGCTGATACTATTTGTCTAGTTTCTGCTTTTTTTACACATCTTTTGTCTCTGAGCCGAGGGTCTCCCAAAAATAGCCTTTCTACCCCTCTGTGGTAGGGCTAAGGTCTTCTTATACTCTACCCTCCCCAGACCTCACTAATGGGATTATTACCGGGTTGTTGTTGTTTTTGTTTCTGAAGTTTATTTTGAATTGTTTGATTGATAATTGGCTAGATTCGGTTTGTTTGGACGCTTGTTCAAAAGGCAAAGCCGCGATTAACTATTGATTTGGTAGCAGAGCAAGGTAAGTGTCTTGTTTAACTTTGACTTGAGGGAATTAAAACTTATTGATTTATTCGCTACGTGAATTATGTGTGGCGATGGTGTATATGCAAGGTGACGATTATATATACATTGTCATGGGTTAAAGTATGCGGGTGGAAATTATCTCATTGTACCATGTTGTTTCATTTACTGTGGCTTCCTTGCCTTAGTTAGATTGACATTCCTTTAATTATTTTTTTTCATTTTTATTGCTTATTTTGAAGTTGTTGGGATATTGGATGTTGAGTTTGTTTATTATAACACCATGGTTGAAGTTGAAATTTGCTTCCCAAACTTCCTTGACACTTTAGGTTATTATTGTTGCTTGGTGAGGAAGAGTGAAAAGCACGAAGGGTGTTGTTGTGCCTTATTTGCATATTGTTATCATTAATTTAGTGAATGTGAGGATTAAAGTACGAAGGGTAATATTGTTCACTTTATTGCTTTATTATCACTTATCATATCATATGAGGATAAGAGTAAAAGCACGAAGGGTGATGTCGTGCCATTTTATTTATCATATCATATGAGGAAGAGAATAAAAATATGAAGGGTGATGTCGTGCAATTGCATTTGTTATATTATGTGGTGAGGATGAGAGAAAAAGCACGAAGGGTGATGCTGTGCAATTTGATGATTCCATTTCTTTTACTTGATTTATAAATTGTGAATAAAATTTGACATTTTTGTTGCTTATTTTGGAAAGATACATACTTGGTTATTCTGAAATATTTGTTCCGATTGTTGTCACTTTTATATGCCCCTACACAGTTATTTTTCATAAATTCCTTACTTGTTATGTGTATATATATATATATATATATATATATATATATGTGTGCATATGTTTTTAATAAGTGTCTTGTCTTAGACTTATCACTACCTCAGTGGGGTTAGGCTCAACACCTACTAAGTATATTGGGTCGATTGCACTCATACTATATTTCTGCACTTCTTATGCAGATTTTACGTTGGTACCAGCAATGTCCCAAGAGGTACTTGGCATCTACCAGTCCGTGATTCGAGGTAGAGTTGCACTCTATTCCCAGACCCTAGAGTCATTTTCTATTTCTTTGTGTTGTTTCCTCACATTTCGGTCAGTGCTTATTTATTTCAAACCTTGTATTTAGTTTGGATCTAGAAGCTCATGTACTTTTCACACCAAAGGTCTCGGGATAGTTTATGTTATGTCATCGATCAGTTATTAGATATTTGTTACTTTCCTTTTTATATGATCTGTTATGTTGGCTTGGCTAGCATTCTGTGTTAGATGCCATCACGGCTCCGTGGTGGGGTTTTGGGTCATGATAGTTGGTACCAGATCTCTATGTTTCCTAGGTGTCACGAGTCATGAGCAAGCTTAGTAGTGTCTGGAGGATCGGCACAGAGACATGTCTACTTATCTTTTAGAGGATATATGGCTTTAGGAAATTCCACTTCATTCTTACTTTGTCATGCGAATTTAATCTATCACTAAAGTTTGAACCATTCTATTTTTTTTTCTCACAACTCACGCATAATATCAACAACCGATCAGGAGTGGGAGATCAGGTTACTGCACTACTAGGGGTAGAGGTCGGGGTCGAGGTAGGGCAAGAGGCAGAGCTCAACCTATATCACACGCAGCGGCACCTATGTCAAAGCCTCAAATCGAGTAGGAGGAGGAGATCCATGTTCAGACTGTGCCAGTCGGACCAGCATAGTTCGCAGAGGGGTTCATTGCAACCCCGATACTTTAGAATGCTCTAGTCTATCTAGTGGGTCTCATGGAGAGTGTGGCCAAGGACAATGTGCTCCATATGGCACCAGCCATTTCTCAGGATGGGGCATGATCCCAGACTCCTGCTACTCATACACCAGAGCAGATGGCTCATAAGTATCAAACTCTAGCAATTTCAACAATTGGAGCAATTTAGCTTGTCATTGCTACATAGTCTAGGGAGAGATCCGCGATGTCATTTGAGGGGCTGAAGAGGTTAGACAAAGTACACCATGATATTTGCTATTCTATTTGGTGGTACACCTTCAGAGGACCTAGATGATTTCTTAGACCATTGCCTTGAGGTATTGCGTAACATGGGCATAGTGGAGTCCAATGGAGTCGACTTTGCAGTATTTCATATGCATGGCTCCGACAAGAGGTGGTGGTAGGAGTATGTTCGAGGCCGACTAGTAAGTTCACCTCCACTCACTTGGGATCAATTCTCAAAGTTATTCTTGGAGAAGTTCTTCCCTTTTACTTTGAGAGAGGACTATCGTAACTAGTTTGAATGCCTCTAGCAGGGTAGCATGACTGTTACCCAGTACGAGACCAATTTATTGATCTATCACGACATGCAGTTATATTTCCATTAAGAGGGAGAGGGTGCGGAGATCTATTGAAGTCCTTAGTTATAGTATCCATCTTCAGATGGCCGGAGGGACTGAGGTTGATATTTCTTTTATTTGGATTGTAGAGATTGCTAAGCGGATTAAGAGGATTCAAGGTCAGGGTAGAGAGTCGACATCTAAGAAGAGGCATAATTTTGGTGGGTTTAGTATGGCCTCATCTAAAGGCAAGGTTTCATATGGTAAAGGCTATCCTTGCAAGCCGCTTCAGACAGCGCTTAGATTATCACATGGTGCTTTGGGTAGTCGTGGTTCTTATGGGTCTCATTGTGAGCAGCTAGCATACAATGCACCTTCAGTGATGATTAATCCATCTCTGATTCAAAGTTACTATGGTGGTTATTCAGGTCGACAGGGTCAGATCCAAGTTAGCAGTCATAGTAGCCAAGGACTTGTTATACTTGTGGATATTCGAAGTACATGGTAAGTTTTTCCCTAGGTCACAGAGCAGCATGTCATAATAGGGTACTCGTTCCATAATTCTAGCACTGGTTGCTCCGCCGCTCGCTCAGCCAGCTAGAGGTGGGGTCAGGCAGCTAGGGATGATTGTTAGACCATTGGAGGAGGAGGCCAGCCAGGTAGAGGCCATTCGAGAGGTGGAGGTCAGATTGGTGGGAGTCAGCCCCATTTCTGTGCATTTCCAATTAGACTTAAGGTAGGGTCATCTGATGCAGTCCTAACAGGTATTGTTCCAGTTTGCCATATAGATGCCTCAATTTTATTTGATTTAGGTTCCACTTGTTCATATGTGTCATCCGATTTTGCTTCAAATTTGGATGTTTCATCATTCCTTGAGTGCCTCTATTTATGTGTCTATGCCGGTGGGAGATTCTATTATGGTAGATCATATTTATTACTCATGTGTGGTCTCTATCGGGGGTCATGAGACTAGGTTAGAGCTTCTATTACTCAGTATGGTAGATTTTGATGTAATCATGGGTATGGACAAGTTGTCACCATATCACATTATTCTGGATTGTGATGCTAAGACGGTGACGTTGGTAATGGCAAGACCGCAGAGACTGGAGTGGAGTTCATTGAGTTATGTGCCCAGTAAGGTGGTGTCTTATATGAAGAAACAATGGATGGTTGAGAAGGGGTTATTAGCATACTTAGCCTTTATGAGGGATGTCAGTGTTGATACTCCTACTGTTAAGTCAGTTCTGGTAGTAAGAGACTTCCGGATGTATTCCTAATAGACCTACTAGGCATTCCACTCGGTAGGAATATCAATTTTGGTATTGACTTGGTGCCGGACTCTCAGCCCATCTCTATTTCACTATGTCGCACGACACTAGTGGAGTTGAAAGAATTAAAGGAATAACTTCAGAAGTTGCTTAATAAGGGTTTCATCTGATAGAGTGTTTTGGCTTGGGGTGCTCCAATTTTATTTGTGAAGCAAACTGATGGCTCTATGAGGATGTGTACTACAAGCAGCTGAACAAAGTTATAGCTAAGAAAAAGTATCCACTACCGCGTATTGATGATTTGTTTGACTAGATTTAGGGTGCTAAGGTGTTCTCGAAGATTGACTTGAGATCGAGATATCACCAGTTGAACATTCGAGCTTCAGACATTCCGAAGACAGCTTTTAGGACCCGCTATAGTCACTATGAGTTTCTAGTGATGTCTTTGAGCTGACCACTACCTCAACAACCTTTATGCACTTGATGAACAAAGTGTTCCAGCAATACCTTGATTCCTTCATCATCGTGTTGATTGACGACATATTGGTGTACTCTCACAGCCGGGAGAATCATGAGTAGCACTTGAGGATCACGCTCCAGACCTTGAGGGAGAAGAAGCTATATGCTAAATTCTCCAAGTGCAAGTCTCTATTCGGTGGCATTCTTGGGTCAGGTGGTGTCCAGTAAGATAATTAAAGTGGATGTGAAGAAGATTGAGGCAGTTCAAAACTGGCCTAGACCTGCATCATATACAGGGATTCAAAGCTTATTGGGTTTGGTAGGTTATTATTGTCGTTTCGTAGATGGTGTTTCATCCATCGCAACTCCTTTGACTAGATTGACCCAAAAGGGTGCTTCTTTCAGTTGGTTGAACGAGTGTGAGTAACCTTTCAGAAGCTCAAGACTGCATTGACTGCAGCCCTAATGTTGGTGTTGCCTACAGGTTCAGGATCCTACACCGTGTATTGTGATCCATCGTGTGTTGATGCAGGATGATAGGGTGATTGCCTACGCGTCTCGTCAGTTGAAGGTTCATGAGAAGAATTATCCTGTACATTATTTAGAGTTAAAAGCCATTGTTCATGCACTGAAGATTTGGAGGCACTATCTATATGTCGTTCTATATGAGGTCTATATAGTCCATCACAGTCTCCAGCTCCTATTCTAGAAGGACCTTAATTTGCGACAATGGAGATGGTTAGATATGTTGAAAGACTATGATATAACCATATTATACTATCCGGGATAGGCCAATGCAGTGGCTGATGCATTGAGTAGGAAGGCTGAGAGCATGGGTAGTTTGGCATATTTACCGATAGTGGAGAGACCATTAGCTATGGATATTCAGGATTTGGCCAATCGGTTCGAGAGCTTTGATGTTTCGAAACCTAGCCGGGTTCTTTCTGAGTTGTGGCACAATCATCATTATTGGAGCATATCAAGGCTTGCCAGTTTGATGACCCTCACTTGTTGGTATTTAGGAGGCGATATTGTTCGTTGATTAGTTGATTTGAGCCTAGAGAGGCTAGATTGTTGGGCAGTGATTTGGTATGTGATGCTGTGGAGAAGGTTAATGTGAATCAGGAGCAATTTCGCACAGCTCAGTCATGGAAAAAGAGTTATGCGAACGGAAGGTTCAAGATGTGGCTTACATGGTGGGTGACAAATTTCTTCTACAAGTATCGCCTATGAAGGGCATGATGCAGTTTGGGAAAAGGGGCAAGTGGAGATTGAGGTTTATTGGCCTATTCGAGATCTTGGAAAGATTTGGGAAGGTTTATTATAGACTTGTCATGCCTATTAACCAAGCAGGGGTACATCCGGTATCTCACATCTCATTGATTTGGAAGTACCATGAGGAAATATCACATGTTTTGGACTTCGGCACGGTGCAGCTTGATGAGAACTTGGCCTGTGTGGAAGAGCCGGTGGCTATTCAAGACCAGAAGGTTCATAAATTGAGATCCAAAAGTTTTCCTTCTGTGGAAATGCAATGTAGATGTCAGTCGATTGAGAAGGCTATGTGGGAGTACAAGCCCGATATACAGAGTAGATACCCCCAACTTTTTACCAGTCTAGGTATTTTTCTATATCTGTTCGAGGATGAATGTTTCATTTAGAGCTGGAGAATGTAACGACCCGATATGTTATTTTGAGTACTAGCCTTAATTTAAGTTTTCCAAGGCCTTCCATAATTTTATTTGATGTTTCTTGATTTGCGTATGTGGTTCATGTTGCTTTTTGGAAAGTTTTTATGTAAAATTTTAAAGAAAAAGAGATTTATGACTTAAAATGAGGCTAGAGTTGACCACGGTTAATATTTTTGATAAACGACCTCGGATCGGTGTTTTGACAATTTTGATAGGTTCGTATGAAGTTTTTTAACTCATACACACATTTGGTTGGGGCCCAGGGTAACCGGAGCGCATTATGTGAAAAAATGTGAAAATTGAGTTTAAGTTAAAATTCTTGAGTTTTAATGATCGATTATTGTTATTTGATTTTATTTTGATGATTTAATGTAGCGAGCAAGTTTGTAGGGTATTATTGCACTCTTCTGCATATTTTGGTTTGGAGTCTGAGGGGATGTGGTAAGTTTTGGAGATGTTACGGATGGGTTTGGAACTGCTGGTGCCCAACAATTACTGGTATCTGATTGCAAGTCTCTCAATCGCGAGAACCTATTTGCAATTATGAGTCCCGCTTTTGCGAAGTTGGACTCGCAAATGCGATATTTGGCTGGGGTTAGTATTCTTGGGAAATGCAAAGAACATGTCGTGAATATGAACCTGAGTTTCCGTTTTTGTGATATTTCTGTCGCTTTTGCGATTTAGGTCTGGGCTAGAGGTCCTCACAAATGCGATGGAGGGGCCACATCTACGATAGGTAAGTAGCTCGCATATGCAAACATTTAGTTGTATTTGCGATATCTCATGCATTGTAGCACTGATTGGAAATGCGACGTCTGCAGCTGGATAAAAGATGGAAAGGTCGGGACTTAGCTCATTTTACATCATTTCTCAACCCCAAACAGTCTAGAGGTAATTTTTGAAGAATTGTTTCTTCCCAGATTCATTGGTAAACAAATCTAATTCATTTCTATCAATTTTCTATTACTTTTTATGAATTTTTAATATCAAATCTATAAATTCCATGGTAGAAATTAGTGGCTTTGGATAGAATTTATGGATTTTGTAAAATTGAGATTTAAACTTCAAATTAAAATTGAATTTTGAAATAAATCAGATAATCGAGCTCGGGGTGAATTGGTAATCGGGTTTTGGTCCAATCTCGAATTTTGATCAAGCGAGCATAAGGTTACCTTTTGTTGAATTTTCCAAAATGATCAAAATTGAACCTTTTTCATCCATGGGTAGCTTCTTAAGCTTATTTTGAATTGTTTGATCGATAATTGGCTAGATTTGATTGGTTTGGAGGCTTGTTCTAAAGGCAATACCACGATTGATTGTTGATTTGGTTACGGAATGAGGTAATTGTCGTGTTTAACTTTGAATTGAGGGAACTAGGACTTGTTGATATATTTCCTACGTGAATTATGAGTGGGGATGTCGTATATGCAAGGTGATGAGTATATATACGTTGTCCAGGGTAAAAGCATGCGGGTGGAAGTTATCTCATTTTATCGTGTTCTTTCATTTACTATGCCTTCAATGCCTTAGTTAGATTGATATTTTTTTAATTGTTCGCTTTCATGTTTATTGCTTATTTTAAAGTTGTTGGATATTAGATGTTGATTTTGCTTTGCTTCCCATATTGCTTGACACTTTATATTATTATTGTTTCTCGGTGAGAAAGAGTGAAAAGCACGAATGGTGTTGTTGTACCTTATTTGCATATTGTTATTATTGATTTAGTGAATGTCGTGATTAAAGAATGAAGAGTGATGTTGTGCACTAAGTTGCTTTATTATTTATCATATCATGTGAGGATGAGAGTAAAAGCACAAAGAGTGATGTCATGCCATTGCATTTATCATATAATATGAGAAAGAGAGTAAAAGCAAAAAGGGTGATGTTGTGTTATTGCAATTGTTATATTATATGATGAGGATGAGAGTAATAGCACGACAGGTGATGTCATGCGATGTGTGATTTGATGATTCCACTGCTTTTACTTGATACTTGAATTGTTAATTTAATTTGGCGGTTTCATTGCTTATTTCGGAAAAAGGCGTACTTGGTGATTCCTACTATTTGCTCTGGCTGTTGTCCCTTTTATATGCCCCTACCTTGTTATTTCTTATAAATGTCTTACTTGTTTTTTCCATACATATATACACACACACACACACACACACACACACACACACACACACACATATATATACACACACACACACATATATACATATACACACACACATATATACATACCTACTCAGGTTTTTAGTAGGTTTCTTGTCTTAGGCTCATCACTACCTCATCGGGGTTAGGCTCGACACTTAGTGAGTACATTGGGTTGGTTTCACTCATACTACACTTTTGCACATCTTTTGCAGATTTTGACGTTAGTATGAGCGGAGTCCCGAGAGGTACTTAGCAGCTACTAATCCGTGATCCGAAATAGAGTTGCACCTTGTTCCTAGACCCTAGAGTCATTTTCTATTTCTTTGTATTGTTTCATCTCATTTCGGACAGTGTTATATTTATTTCTGTTGGATTATGGGTCATGGTTCGCTCCATGTGGGCTGACTCGACCTAGTTAGGAGAGATAAGGGAGAGAGGTTAAAAGAAAGTTACCACTAGAGCACAAACACCCACTAAACTGAACATGCAAAAGGGGTGAGTGGTGGGTTATCTTCCTTAACCTCTATTACTCTCCTTATTTGTCTGAAGGAGACAATATACAAAAAGCATCGTAAGAATTTTCTCTGACTCAAGAATTTTCTCTAACTCTCTTCTTCTCCCAACAAAAAACACACACAAGTAAGGGCATCTAATTGGTGGAAGATTAACTTTGTTTCCTAGTGATTCAAAGTTTGATTTGGGGCTTGTTTCGGTGGTGAGTTCAACGATTTTCGCTGCATCAATAAGGTACACACATTGATTCTATTTTTTTTTCTGAGTTTCTGTGTCGTTTGCTAATATAGTGAAGTCGTTCATGTTTTGAATTTACATGATAATCAGACTTGGAAAAGTGAATGTTGCTACTGAAAAAGTAATTATTATTGATGAATTTATTTGACAGCTGTTAACAACCTATATGATAAAAATCTAATAGTTGATGAAGAATCAATTGTTGCCTCTCAAATAGGCACTACAAAACAAATGAAAAAGGTGATGATCTAAACTATGGTGGTGGCGCAAACTGGTCTTTGAGCAACGAGTCACGACTCACGTTGCCAACCAGAGGAAGAAGCGTTGCTCTGAGAAGACAGCAATGTGGTGTGCTACTAAAGCACATAAACCAAACTCAACCTCTGCAAAGTCACCTCTTAGGAGGGAAGTGCCATGTAGGTATTACTCAAGTACTACTGCATAGACACGCCCAGTTACCATTGCTAGCCCAACCCGAACCCAATTCTGTCAAAGGGCTTTAATGTAGTTAATTCTTCAAAAGTGCTTCGGGCACTAAATATGAAATCCAAATTGCTTGCTTTGTGTCCTTCGTGAATTAACATTGATATTTTTTTCACACCTTTAATTTGAGATGCACATTGGAATTATTTATTTGTTTTTAAGTTAGTAACAAAATTAATACTGAAACTCAAATATTGTATCTATTCTGCTGACTGGAATAAATGTTATTGTATCTTTTTACGGGGAAAAGTTACAAAATAAAGCACAGAATGGTATAATAAAATATCATCAACCCTTCCTCCCAATTTATGCATGGAAAAGTAATGATTATTAATAATTATTTAAATCCAGTAATAATTATTAATGAACTGGTCTTTAAATTTTTTTTAATTGTTTAGTCATATCCCTTACATTGATATTCTTCTACGAGTTATTGTGATATATGTTGTCACATTGAGTGGTTGTAGTCATTCTTATTGTTTTGTTGGTCCCATTTCAGATATGGCTTAACAGGGACAAGTTCGAATTACTCCAAGTGGGAGTTCTTGAAGACAAGGAAGGGGACAATGTAGAAGGGTACGTCGTTGTAGGACTTATTTCTATAATGATTCAGAATCGGAGCCTGAAGTCATCAAGAATGTCCCAAGGGCGAGACAAAATGAGTTAAGGGATCAAAGGGCTGAACGAAGAGAAAGAGAAAAGAAATTTAGGGAGTTTAAGGAATTTAAGATGGGTCCTGATGTTTCCGTTCCTGAACATGTACACCTCTTTAAGATAAAAAGAGCTGAATTGGCTAATTACGTAGAAATTATTGATTGGGAAGCAGTAGCTATTTTAGCGGACTCTCTTCGAGAGCCTTGGGGTGAAATTTTAACTAAGATTTATTATGATGTTTGGCCTAGTGCACCTTTTAGCATATATGAGCAAGAATTAGTATTCGAGTGGTATTTGGATGTCCTAGAAAACATGTAAATTGTTATTATGTATTTTATTTTAATGAAATTTATATTATGTTTTTTGTCTCACTAGTTACATACATTATTTATTATATCCTTTTGAATTGGATTGAGACTTATAATATGTACACATTAAGAAGTAATCTTAATATTAATTAAAAATATTAAGATATAGATGATGAATGGAAATGTAGTGACCGTTCGATTCTATACTAAATGTAGAATTAATATTATAATTAATTTTCTTGAGTGTGTAATCACATGCATAAATTAACTGAAGTACATTTTGATGAGTTAAACCTGTAATATTGTCTCTGATAACAGACATGGCATCAAAAAGTATCATTGTTGACTTGAACAAGGGTGACAAACTGAATGGTAAAAATTACGATATCTAGCATCGTAAGATATGGTATGTAGGGTAACACTGCCCAACACAGGAGAGATCTGAAAACTTATAATGTTTGGAAAAAGAAAGATTCCACTGCACGTGGAATCATTATAAGTTCAGTTGTTGATGATCTTATCCACGAATATGAGCAATATCCTACTGCTCAAGCCATGTGGGCACATTTAAGGGAGGCATATGGGGGTAGGACTGTGACTCAACTTCGATAGCTGACACTCAAGTTTGACACGTACAAAAAGCATCATGATCACGGTGTCAAGGAACATCTATGGGGGATGTCAAATATGATTGCTCAACTCAAAAGTGTTGGCCATGTTCTCTCTGATGAGCAGCAGGTTTAGGCAGTGATTCGGTCTCTTCCTAATAATTGAGAACATTTGAAGGTTAACTTGACCCACAATGATAGCATCAAAACTTTTGCTGATATTGCCCGTCATGTGGAGCTTGAAGACGAGCGGCTTAGCGCTGCTAAAGCTGTACCTAATGCCTTTGTGGCAGAATCAAGTGGTACAAAGAGATCAAGCTTCAAGTGCAAGAGAAACTGAAAAAATGACAAAAAGGGTAAGGATACCGGAGAAGGACCCTCCAAAAAAAGAAACAAGCCAAATTCCAAGAAAGGAAAACGGTTCTTCAAGAAGAAAGACAAGAGCAAGATGAAGTGTTACAATTGCCAAGTTCCAGGGCATTTTGCTCGTGAGTGCACTGAGCCGAAAAAGGTAGCATTTCAAAATGCATCTCTTAGTGTTATATATGTTTATATCACTATTTTACTAACTGAATCTTATCCTGTGTGGATTGTAGACTCAGGGGCCACCGACCATGTGAGCCGCGATAGAGAAGCATTTATAGAGTTTCATCGAGTTCCACCTGGATCAAATATATGTGGTAAATAATGCAAAGTTTGAAGTCAAAGGGATAGGCACTTGCAGAATGTACATGCGTGGCGGCCGGTCTTTGATGTTGCATGATGTCCTATATGTTCCAGAGATTCGATGAAACTTAGTATTTATATCTGTTCTTCTAGATTTAGATTTAGATTTAGATTTAGATTTGAACTTTAGTCACAGTGGTCTTAGAATTACTCAAGACAATGTTTTTTATGGTTATGGACATCGTTATGATGGTTTTATTGTGTTAGATTGTAATCCTTCTACGTATAACTATTATGTTGATCGTTGTATTATGGCATGCTATTCAAGTAACAATGATGTTGATGTTATTACATGACATACAACATTAGGTCACATAGGGCAGGATCGAATGAATAGATTGGCTAAGGAAGGACATCTAGGTCCTTTCTCTAAAATTGAAATGTCAACCTGTGAAAATTGTCTTGCTAGAAAGAATACACGCAAACCATTTGGAAAGGCTGAGAGAGCTGATTTTCCATTGCAATTAATCCATTCTGATATTTGTGGTCCAATGAATGTGAGGGCTAGGTCTGGTGCTTTATATTTCATTATGTTCATTGATGATTTTACACGCTTCGGTTATGTCTATCTGATCTCTCATAAATCTGAAGCACTTGAATGCTTTAAGAAATATATGAATGAAGTTGAGAATCAATTAGACAAAAAAAATTAAGACCTTAAGAACCGATAGAGGGCGTGAATATCTTTCAAAAGAATTCGAAGGATTGTGCAATGAAAAGGGAATCACCAGACAATTAACTATTCCATACACACCTCAACAAAATGGTGTAGCAAAAAGGAGGAATAGAACACTGCTGGACATGATAAGGTTCATGATGGTGCAGGCAAATTTACCTATCTCTTTCTGGGGAGATGCGTTATTGACTGCAACTTATATATTGAACAAAGTGCCTTCTAAATTAGCTTCTTCCACTCCTTATGAGCTATGGACTGGTCATAAACCAAACTTAAAGGATTTATGACCTTGGGGTTGTGCTGCATATGTAAAAGATTATTTTAGCAAGTTTGGTAAATTAGGTCCAAAAGGCAAGAAATGTATCTTTATAAGATATTCAGAACACTCCAAAGGGTATGTGTTCATTGGTGAATTAGAAGATGGAAGTGTTATAGAGATTGAATCGCGAGATGTCACATTTTTTGAAATGATTTTTCAAAGAAGGGCGAGGTAAAGAATGGAGAGCCTCTTTATGAAATATTGAACTCAGATAGTCAGCAAGTGTCTTCTGACACAGTTGATAATCGAATTGATCAAGATCTTATTCTTGATCCGAGTGGGAGTGGGAGTGGGAACTCCCAATCCCAAAATCCTTCTGACGAACCTGAATTTCAACTACAAAAGAGTGCCATGAAAAATATACCCAAACATACTTATGAAACTGAAGATTATATTTTCTTGGTATCTACCACAGAAATGGATGAGCTAAAGTCAGTGACTGAGGCTTTATCGAGCCCTGGAAAAGATAAGTGGATGAAAGCAATGAAAGAAGAATTAGAGTCCATGAATACCAACAAAGTCTGGGATTTAGTTGATCTTCCGCCTGGGCGTAGATCCATTGGGAACAAATGGGTTCTCAAAGTTAAACACAAAGCGGATGTGTCAATAGAAAGATACAAGGCACAATTGGTGGCAAAAGCCTTTACTCAAGAAGCTGGAATATATTATGAGAAAATATTTTCACCAGTTGTGAAATTTACCTCAATTTGATTACTTTAAGCTATTGTTGCACGTTTGAATTTGGAATTACATCAAATTGATGTGAAGACAGAATTTCTCATTGAAGAACTAAACGAAGAAATCTACATGGAACAGCCTGTAGGCTTCATCGTTAAAGGCCAAAAAAATAAGGTCTTTGAAGAGATCTATTTATGGTCTGAAACAATCTTCAAAGTAATGGTATTTGAGATTTCATAAGTAAATGATCTCATATGATTTCACCATGATTGATGAAGACCATTGCATTTATGTGAAGAAGTCTAATGGGATGTTTGTAATTCTCTCTTTATGTAGATGATATTTTATTGGCCCGAAACAATTTGGAGTATTTAAAAACTATCAAGTCACGGCTTTCAAAGTCATTTGACATGAAAGATATAGGCGAGGCAGACTATATCCTTGGAGCCAAGATCTAAAGAGATCGTCCTAAAAAGTTATTGAGTCTATCTCAAGAAACTTATATAAAGAAAATTTTGGAACGTTTTCGCATGAATGGTTGCAAATCCATGGATACTCCTATAGTGAGAGGTGAAACTTTAAACCTTGAAATGTGTCCCAAGACTGAAAATGAAAAGGAATACATGTCTCGAGTTCCATATTCAAGTGTTGTCGAGAGCTTGATGTACGCTATGATGTGTACTCACCCAGACATTTGTTATGTCATAAGTCTGGTTAGCAGGTATCAATCCAATCCTGGAAGAGATCATTGGAAAGTTGTGAAGAGAATTTTTAGATACTTGAAGGGAACTGTAGATTATTCACAATGTTATAGTGGAAATGATTTATACTTGAGAGGATATACAGATGCTGATTTGGTTGGTGATCGGAACGATAGAAAACTAACATCCGGTTATGCCTTCTTACTTAATGGTGGTGCTATATCATGGAAAAGTAATAAACAAACCTGTACAACCCTTTCAACAATGGAAGCTGAGTTTGTAGCTTGTGCGTCTGCAATACAAGAAGCTGTTTGGTTGAAGAGATTCTTTGAACATTTGGATATTGCAAAGAACTCTCAGGGTGCCATGACTCTATATTGTGATAGTCAAGCGGCTATTGCATATACAAAAGATCCAAAGTATCACAGCAAGACCAAACATATTGACATCAAGTATAACTTTGTAAGAGACATGGTAGCAAGTGGAGAGATAAATTTACAGTACATTCCTACGCGAAGCAGGATAGCTGATCCTTTTACAAAGGCGATATCTAGAGACCTGTTTGAGAAATATGTTATGGCTCTAGGTTTGCGAAGGACATGAACATATTTATGTATTGTAAAATGACTTTAGTATTATAATATGCTCATCAATAATTAACTCTTGAATTTGTGTTTATATCTCGTATGCATGTGATTAATATTTTGTTGATAAAGTATGTCAAACAAGTCACGAGATTGGTTCTCTCACACAAGCAATCACCTCTTACGTTAAGAATCATGAAGAGATGAGACCTTATAGAACCTTGGATAATGTGAGGTTATATTCACTTGTAGAGGTCATTCATGACAACTAATCAGACTTACGAATTTTACAATTCGATTATGACTTGTTTTGTAAGCCAGATGGAAGTTTCTCTAAGATGAGGGTTTGAGGATTATTGAAGTGAGAAACTCAGGTTAGACATTTGGAGGTGTCTAGACCAAAATTTGTACGGTGTTGAATGACTAAAAGAATAAGACATACGCGCTAATATAAGGTGAAAACACCGTAACATGTATTTCATACTATGTTTGCTATTGACCAATGGGATAATTGAAGAATGAATCCCTGCTTCTTCATTGTGTGAGATCCCAAAGAAGTTAAATTAACTTTTATTGGAATACCCTTTGACCTTTTACTGTTTCTTGAAGTACCAATCAGTGTTACTACTTTAGCATGTTACTAATAGCCATGAGTGATTCGGTAATGTAGTGCATGTCTAAGAAAGCAGCTGATTTGGAATGGAAAGACTCGAGTAGAAAGGGAAGACAACTAAAATTTAGTAATTTAAACTTGTATCCATAGGTCGGCCTTTACACTTACCATGAGGGTATTGGGTGTAATTGTGAATACAATGTTATATGAGAACTCGAGTTTGCCTCTTTCGAGGATGAGGGATCGAATAAGTAGCTACTGCAATAGCGAATGATGTCTGGAGTATTGCGAGTAATAATATCCTCATGCTAGTTGTGAATCCTTTCCATATGTGATTGGATTTCTACATAGAGCTTTAGTACAACCTTTAATTGGTTTTGAAATTTTACAGCTCTTTGTGCTTGCAAGTCGCACCAACTATTTGCCAGTATGAAAAGTGTGTCAAAAGACATCGGTCTAGCCCACTAGGAGAGAACTGGGAGATTTTAAGATTATGGGTCATGGGTCGCTCCATGTGAGCTAACCCGGCCCAGTTAGGAGAGATAAGGGAGAGAGGTTAAAAGGAAGTTACCACTAGAGCACAAACACCCACTAAACTGAACGTGCAAAAGGGGTGAGTGGTGGGTTATCTTCCTTAACCGCTATTACCCTCCCTATTTATCTGAAGGAGACAATGTACAAAAAGCATCGTAAGAATTTTCTCTGACTCAAGAATTTTCTCTGACTCTCTTCTTCTCCCAACGAAAAACACACACAAGTAAGGGCATCTAATTAGTGGAAGATTAACTTTGTTTCCTAGTGATTCAAAGTTACACAATTCGTTGTTCTCTCCCCTCGGTTTAATCTATCAATTTCAAACCTTGTATTTAGCTGGATCTAGACGTTCATGTACTTGTGGCGTTTCGGATCGAGACACTATCAGGCTTTACTTATTTAAAATATTGACTAGTGATCAACTTACCTAATTTTAGAGATTAGGTGTCATCACGATTCCTATGATGGAATTCGGGTGGTGACACTTACGTCGATGTTCTTTGTGATGACCAGAATTTTAGTTGATATAGTTATTCCTCTTGATGACAACAAGACAACAACAACAACCCAGTATAATTCCACTTAGTGGGGTCTGGGGAGGGTAGTGTACGCAGACCTTACCCCTACCCTGGGGTAGAGAGGCTGTTTCCAAATAGACCCCCGGCATCCTTCCCTCCAAGAACTTCCCACCTTGCTCTTGGGGAGACTCGAACTCACAACCTCTCGGTTGGAAGTGGGGGTTGCTTACCATCAGAGCAAGGTGGGAAGTTCTTGGAGGGAAGGATGCCGGGGGTCTATTTGGAAATAGCCTCTCTACCCCAGGGTAGGGGTAGACTCGAACTCACAACCTCTTGATGATGCAACCAAAATTTTAAAAATGTCTTCAAACTTGTAAACAAAAGGTATTTGCAAAAACAATCATGATTTCAAAACTTAGAAAAACGTTTTTGCGAAGAAATTTCAACCATTTTTTAATCAAACGTGATATTGTTTAAGGTGGCTTAGCTTTAAATAGGATCAAAGAAAATGATGATTCACTATTAGTTAAATCCATCCCTAAATGCTAGAAAATAATGACAGAAACAAATTGTAAAATTAAATAATAATGATAATTAAAGAAACTACAAGAAAAAATTTCAAATGATTTATCTTTTGTAAATTAATTGTTTGAAACTATCATAAAATAATAAACAAATTCTTAAGAATAATTAATTCCTAGAAATGAAATTATAAATTGAGAAAACGAAAATGATAAATAATGGAAAGCAACCTTATATATCTTTCATGTCTCAATTTTGGCTCTAACCAGTACAAATACATTTTCCACCAAAGCAACCTCCTAAACATTTAAGTGGACATTTATTTGTACAATCACCTTTCTGCTCGCAATGACCAACATCCGTCCTTAAAAAACTCTCTCTCGCGTTGTATGCTGGTGGCTCGTCGCATACACAAGCTCCTTGTAAACAAACTAGAATCCCTCGTTTGCAAGATGCAGGACTACAATCTTTCGCAGTTTGACACTTCTGAACTTGTTCCAACACCATATATGATGGTGAAAATGTGAAACCATATAAAATGTTAATAGATCAACAATAAAATTCATTGGCAACATATAGATATTAAATGTGCAGATTTTTTCAAGTAACTACTATATCTATCAAAAAAATTCCATTCTATTATTATCAATATCTTAATGGTCCGGTCCTTTACCGGACCCCGCACATAACGGAAGCTTAGTGCGCCAGGCTGCCTTTTTTTGTGCTATGAGATGATGAGCTTGTCAAATTCAAATAAATAGAAATAAAAAATTATTCTTTTGTCTTGTATTAATGAAATTGGATATGCATGCAAATATATGAGGTTTAAATCAAAGATTTGTTATATAAAATATCAAGAAAAAACTTAGAGAGAGAATGAGTGACCTCTCACTATAACAACAACCCATTCCCCACAATCATATTCCTCTAAAACCACCCAACAAATTCAATTCAACACCAATAAACCCCCCATCATACAAGGAAACTCTTCTAAAGGAGGGGTTCATCATCAACAATAATGACAACCTAATAGCTGATAAATCGACTTCCCAGGCTATGGAGATACCACAAACAGAAATGGATGTCACACAACCAATGAAGAAAGCAACTACCTTGAAGCAAATAAATCTAACTGCTGAGGATATTAACCGTATGTACAGCCCTTGAAAGTTCTCAATTATCATTAAGATCATAGGCAAAAGACTGGTGCATCACTACCTCAAAAAAAACTACAAGACCTATGGAAAATCAATGAGAATTTTCCTCTCATTGATCTTGGAGAGGACTACTATAGAGTTAAGCTAGCCAAGGAAGAAAACATGATCAAAATTCTACATAACTGGCCTTGCTTTGTTAATGATTTTTTTCTTTCTACTCAAAAATGGGTACCTAATTTTGTAGCTAAAAAAACTTGCACAAAGCTTTACTGCTATATGAGTTCGTCTGCCCCAATTACCAACGGAGTTCTATGATGGAATCATCCTATCAAGAATTAGAAAATCCATTGAAAAATTACTCAAAGTTGACGCATGCACCTCAGCTACGTTGAGGGGACGATATGCTAGATTATGTGTGGAGCTACCCCTAGACCAACCAGTCCAAAATTTTATCCTAATAGGGCAACACAAACAACCAATTGTATACGAGGAAAATGATATCCTATGCAAATTATGTGACAAGCTAGGACACACAAGCCTGCGCAGCCAGAATAACAGTCTACCAATCACAACCATGGGAGACAATAAAGTCATGGATTCACCAATCCAAAGCAAGGAGCAGGAAGGGGAATGGATGACTGTTTCTTTCCCAAGGAGAGGTAAGGTAAAGATGGCCAATGAACGTGTCAACAAACCTGGTGCAAATCTCTCACCAGGTATTAACGTCTGTTTGTTTGATGCAACGTAAGGTAAGTATCTCAATACTCAACACTTAAGTTATGTCAATAAACAACTTTTATTCAAGCCTTCAAACACTCAACCTAATGAGCTAAAATCCAGCGTTAACAATGAAAAAAATCACTTCCCCAATGACCAAATGCTCGAACAAAATGATGAAGGTGCAAGTAGTATAACAAAACCAAGAAAACAGTACATGATTTTGGAAAATTCAGAAAAAAAGAAAAATATAAAATCTATTGTTTTGCATGAGAAGCAAGCAGCTGGCCAAGTGACAAATATCACAAACGTGGCACAATTTCCAGTCACAATTAGTGCTAACAATATCTTGCTTAATGAAATGGAAATGGATATAAGTACTAATGCAACCAATCAGAAAGTAAAATAAGCAATCAACAAAACCTATAAAACCTACTAACCTAATTAATAACCATGATAATACTAATTGCATACATACATGCCCCAACCCTCACGACCAATCAAACGAGAAACACTTGGAGGACAAGTGTGGACACGTGGCTAGGGACATATCTATGCAAGATATGGATATAAACTACACACATAACTCTGCCAACAATATGCAAATAGAGTCAATCATTAAGGATCCCACCAATCCCCTTAATACCACCCTTCCTATTAACACCATAACTCCAAAAGATGGCCAGAACTTCACTCACTCTAAGAAGGAGATACCATTTACTACAACTTATACACATATCTTGCAACTCCAACATGAACAATATACCAAATCTACCACCCCAACTCCAACCAAATCCAGTGATCTATGCACAACCACCAAGTCCACCAAATCACATTCCACAATCATAGATAGAACTAGGGCTACAGGGTCATGTAGTGACCTTCAATATGGTGATCAATGGGCAGGAATCAATATTGATAATCCAAAATGCCCACTTCTTAGCCCAACTGATCTCAGAAGGGATGAATCTAGCCATGAATAATTATGTCAATCAAATGTGGATGAACAATATCCTACAACTTTTCCATCAATGAATCCAAACCTTGTGAACAACATGCAACAAATGTGGAATATCCCTCACCACCCAAACCAACAGATTCTCCAAAATCTACCACTAAACCTACCTTTTTTTGCTCCGTAGGACCTCATGATACTAAACCTAGTATTCACACAATGGAATGCCCAGGAAGTACCCAACCAACAAGACCCACAACCAGATCCAATGGACGAGCAAGCACCACCACTGAACATGCCAAACCAACAACGAATTCAAGAGGAAGGAGAGGAGCTGGAAAACTTACCACACTTGGGGGAGCCGGCAGTAGCCTTTTCAAGCCTAAATAAAGTAAAAATACTAATATTCAGAGAGATGCTAGATAGGAAATCTATCTTCAGTTGTCCAGCGACACTGATCAAATGCTTACTGGACATTCGACCACCACATGACCCAACTGTGGGGAAGAATGTGGTGATCATGGTCCCCTCTCTAAGGGTGATGCAGAACAACAACAACCCCTCCAAACAATAACCCCATGTATCAACCAAATAATATTGTAGTCTGGAATGTGAGAGTTGCTAATAATGCAAACTTCACTAGGAACTTTAGAGAGCTAATGGATACCCATAGGCCTTGTTTGGTTGCACTCCTAGAAATAAAAATGCACAGCCATATTTCAATCCTAGAGGCTTTTAGCTTTACAGAAATGATCTAGGTTCCTTCAGTAGGGCAGAGTGGTGGCTTTGTTATCCTGTGGAACAACGAAGTGGTAACTGTCAATAACTTCACTAGGAATGGGCAGGCTATTCATGCAATGATCAAGGTAAAACCAAAAGCCTTAACTTGGTTATTTAGTGCAATTTATGCTAGCAATGATGTTTATAATAGATGCACGTTATGGGATAACCTTAGAACTATTTATGACAAGTATAAAGGACCTTGGTTGGTAGGAGGGGATTTCAACGAAGTGATTAACACATTTGATAAGTTCGGGGGTAGAAAAATTAACCAAAATAGAGCTAAATCCTTGATAAGTTGTCTAGATTATTGTAATCTAGTAGACTTAGGTTTTAAGGGATATAAGTATACATGGTCTAACCATCGTAAGAAAAAAAAAGGGTTTGATCATGGAAAGATTAGATAGGATTTACTGTAATGATAGTTGGTTACAAGCCTATACAAATGTTACCATAACTCACCTCCCAAAAGTGCACTCGTATCACAACCCTATTCTTGTTAACCTTAATAATAGAATAAATTCAGTGAAGGATAGGCCATTCCGTCTAGAAACTTATTGGTGTACGCATCCGGATTTTAACCGGCTCGTCTCAAATAACTGGGAAAATAAAGATCTACTAGGGGGTAATGAAAGCTTCAAAGATAAAGTGATAGAATGGAAAAACCAAACGTTTGGTAATATATTTGCTAGAAAAAGGAAAATATTAAAAAGGTTAGATGGGATCCAAAATTCTATAAACTATCAAACTAGTAAATTCCTCCAAGACCTGGAAAATTAGCTTGTTGATGAGTATAACACTATCCTAAAATTGGAAGAAAATTATTGAAAAATTAGGTCTAGAGTTAATTATTTGAGCGAAGGGGATGCCAGTACTAAGTTTTTTCATATAAAAACTACTAATAGGAGACGGAGGAATAATGTTGTTTTCTTCAAAGATGACTCAGGAAATTGGATTGAAGACCCGACCTCCATAATGGAACATGTCACAAATTATCAATTATTCACAACTTCTCATAACAAGACTAATCTTATTAATGATAACGCCACAAATTTTGTAAAATGCGACCTATCAATCCTGGATATGCCCCTTACCAATCAAGAAATCAGAAGATCAGTGTTTTCCTTTAAGCCCTACAAGGCACCGAGGCCTGATGGCCTTCATACATTTTTTTTCTAAAAATTCTAGCATATTTTAAGAAGCAAGGTTATAAATCTATGCCATACCGTCTTTAACACCTCAAAAATACCTCCGGAAGTGAACCAAACGTATATTTGCCTAATTCCAAAAATCAATAGTGCTAACACACTCAAGAACTTTAGACTTATAAGTTTGTGCAATATGATTTACAAGAGTATCACCAAAATAATTGCAAACAGGGTCAGGCCTTTTCTTAATCAATTAATCAATATAGAACAAGCCAGCTTCATAAAAGGAAGGAGAGCAAGTGACAATGCTATCATAATACAAGAAGTCATTAGGAACTTTAATCGCTTCAAAGGCAAAGAAAAAATGATCCTGGAGCTTGATCTAGAAAAAGCGTTCGATAAACTGGAATGGTCATATATTTATCAAACACTAAAAAATTTTAATTTCCCCAGGAACATTAGTAATCTAATTCTCAACTGTGTTATCACGAGCTCAATTTCAATCTTTGTCAATGGTAACAAAACCAATGAATTCACACCCACTAGGGGGATTAGACAAGGGGACCCTCTGTCCCCATATCTATTCATATTATGCATGGATATGCTTTCAAAAAACATCAACCATGAAGTAGATATTAGGAATTGAGTGCCTATTAAAATGAATCCTAAGACACCACCCCTCACGCACTTATTTTTTGCAGATGACATGACATTAATGGGTGAGGCTAATCAAAAAATCTTAGGACTATTACCAAATGCATGGATGATTTTAGCAGATTATCTGGCCTAGTAATTAATAAGGCTAAGTCCAAAATAGTTCTATCTAGAAATTGTACAAGTCAAACTAGGAAAATGGTTGCTACCACACTTGGGATTATTGTTAGTAATACATTTGGAAGCTACTTGGGTTTTCCAATACTTAATAACATCCCTAGGCATAAGGATTACCAACCTCTACTAGACAAGATGAGGGCTAGATTAAATAATTGGAATGCCAAGTGGCTAAGTATGGCGGGGAGGTGCACACTAATAAAATCTACCCTAAATACTTTGCCTAACCACCTAATGAAATAAGTCTGCTTCCCAGGAAAACTCTTCGAGAGATAGACAAAATTCAGAGGGACTTCCTTTGGGGTATTACAAGGGGAAAAAAAGAAAATTCACTTAATTGGACGGGAAACAGTCACCAAAAATAAATCAAATGGTGGACTAGGTATTAAGAAGGCCAATTCTAAAAATCAGGCACTACTGACAGGTTTGGCATGGAGAATTCTCACTAATACCAACTCTTTATGGGCTAAGGTGTTAATTAGTATCTATGGAAAACGAAAAAGAACCACTAGTTCATCGATTACTTGGAAAAGTTTAATAATTGGCTGGAGTATTTGCAATAAAGGCATTAGATGGCCAGTAGATAATCAATCCCGTATGAACATATGAGATACAAACTGGATTCCTAATTTCAATAGCTTACGAAGTAGCATTTTAGGACCTCTTAATAAAGGGGAGGAAACACTACATATAAAAGATATATGTGGTAGACAAGGGTGGAACTTAGGGAAATTATCCTTCAATCTACCCAACACCATTACAAACTGCATAAATACTATCAACTGTACCCCACATATATCTAACCAAATATTACTGAATTGGAGTCTTAATCCCAGTGGCACGTTCACAACTTCCTCTACCTATAAGCTAATAGATAGCAACAACCCAAACTCAAACTCTACCAATTGGATTTTGGAGTTACAGTGTCCCAGCAAGATTAAAATGTTCATTTGGAAACTCTTCCATATGAGATTACCCACTAGGAGCTACTTTGCCAAGATAGCCATCAATATAGATCTAATGTGTCCTATATGTAAAAATAACACCGAGTCTATATACCATATTTTCTGGGAATGCCCCATAGCTAGGACATTATGGCAAAACCTAGGGGTAACCATTAATAATAACGGAGGCACAAATGAATGGTTGATCTCCTTAATTAACACATCTCCAGGAATTGTTTTAAGATATATAACTTGGCAACAATTGCTTCCTTTTGAATTATGGGGGATTTGGAATAATAGAAATCATAACAACGTTAACAACCAAATGGCCCCTATAAATTTGGAAAAAATAATGGCCTACACAAATGAATACTTTTTTTTATCAAATAAAAACCCTTTTGACAACAAGGTTATGCGACTCAAGGTCAAATGGGAAAAACCAACAAAAGGATGGCTCAAGGCAAACGTTGATGGAGCTTTCAACAACATCAACATGGAAGGGGGGATTAGTGGAGTTGTTCGTGATTCCAAAGAAAGGTGGAACACAGGATTTTCAATAAAAGTCCATGCAAGCTCACCAATGCAGACGGAACTCCAAGCCCTTATGCATGCACTGGAAATAATCATTAGGGAACATATGTTCCCTATCGAAGTTGAAACTGATGTCACGGATATCATTAGCATTATCAACAAAGATTACTCTACTAACAATGAGTTATGTCATATATACAGGTTATTGGTGGATGAGGCATCCCGAAAGGGGAAGATATTATTCAAGCATAGCTTCAGAGAAGGAAATATGGTGGCTCATGTTTTGGCAAAAAAAGCATTGCGGAGAACTAGCTTTAATAGGTTATGTACTTTTTGTAAGCCACCTGATTTTGTTATGGATGTATATGATACAGATCGGGAAGAATATGTGTATGCTAGATCTTGTTCTAGCAAACGCTGTGAAACCTTGATCACATTAGGGAACAATAGTGCCCTACAAGGCGTAATGTTACGTTATGATGATGCATGTACTAAGGACAATATTAGGAGGCCTTAGCCTCCTATATTATATATATATATATATATATATATATATATATATATATATATATATATATATATATATATGCCTTCTATTTCAAAAAAAAATATTGAGGTTTAAATCACCTTCTCCAATTTATGAATTTATTTTTTACCACCAGAAAAAGAGAAGGAAAAAAAGACACTTTAATGAAAAAAGGGAGAGAGAAGAGGAACCTACCTAACAAAAACAAGAATATAAGAGGGAACATGATGCTTGATGCCTTCTCCATTTTCTATTTTGGTATATTACACTGATGGTTTCTCTTTTATTTGTGTATGAAGTTACTGCATATCTTGAGATGTATAGATGATGCAGCAATAACATACCTAATAAATGCACGTTAAGTTTTTAAGGTAGTAAGGGACGAAAGGAAAGTAATCAACTTTTTTAGAATGGGAATGGGAACAAATTTAAATTTGTTCGTGTTTAAGATTTTTATTTTAATATAAGATATTAAAAATCAAGTCTGCTTTTTTATCACATTACCATTTCTTTGATTATAAAATTTGTATACATAGAAACGACAAACTAAAAACTGAATATGGGTGCCCATGGGCTGGTTTAGTTAGATTTTCACAAACAAAAAAATAAACAAAAAAATCAAAATAATTATACTCTCTTTTCTTTTGATTTTTAATTTTTTTTATATCTTGTTGCATATACAAAATTAATCTATTTAGTATATTACAGTTATGAATAAGATCTTTCATAATTTAATATATGTTTAATTATATCAAGAATTAACAAATGGATAAATTTATGATCAATAAAAATTTCTTTATGGCATAAGTCTTTCGTAATTATTCCATTTTATTAATCTAATAAAAAAGTTATATTCATATAAACCTTCAAATTTATCCACATTTTAGTAAAAATAAAATATAATTCTTAAAAAAATCAATATAAAATATCAAATCTCAGTAGTTTGTGTTTGATCTGGCTGTGTTTTAGTCCCGTTGTTCATTACTATCGATTTATCTATTAAATGAGTTGCATTTCCACAAGACTTTACTGAAAAATAAATTAGGAGCTCTTAATAAAGGCCACACTCTAATTCTTTTGTCCCAAAACCCTAACCGCCTCTCACCTTTTCTCACGAGTGATTTGGGATTCCTTTGAAACATCCAGATTTTCATTTGCAAAAGTCAACATAATATGAAATTGGGGAAGGACATCAACAAGGTATTCTAGGGGAAGAAAACGATGACTTCTCTTATTTGCTCCCAACAACAATAACCTGCTTCTTCAATATTCAAATTTCCCAAACCCTAGGATATCGCTACAAACTCAGACGCAAACTTAAATTCCAATACCAATCCCACAAACAACATGATTATTGATACACACGACTCCAATATCTATCCTGCTCCTTCTAATCAAAAATTATATCTTCGTACCCTAACCTCTAACAATGAAAATTATCCAACTCATAACGCATATGGCAAGTGAGGTTGCTCTGATGGTAAGCAACCTCCACTTCCAACCGAGAGGTTGTGAGTTCGAGTCTCCCCGAGAGCAAGGTGGGAAGTTCTTGGAGGGAAGGATGCCGGGGGATCTATTTGGAAACAGCCTCTCTACCCTAGGGTAGGGGTAAGGTCTACGTACACACTACCCTCCCCAGACCCCAATAAGTAAGATTATATTGGGTTGTTGTTGTTGTTGTATAACGCATATGAACCCTAATTGATAATGAATTGGAGGCACCTATTGATGCCTCTAATTTTATTCCACTTTCAATGGAAGAAAAAAGTAGGATTTATAAACCATGGCAAAACGAAGTAATTGTTAAGGTATATGGTCGTAAGGTAGAACGTCAACTACTTCGACAAAAAACCTATACCTTATGGCAACCTACTGAAAATCTACCTCTCATAGATTTGGGTTCCGATTTCTTCCTCCTTAAGTTTCAAAAGGAGGAAAACAAAAATCATGCATTGTATAATGCCCCTTGGTTCATTTTAAATCACTTTCTATCAGTTCACCAATGGGAATCAAAGTTTATGGTATCGGAAACAAAAATAAATTATTCTGCTATATGGCTACGACTACCGGAAGTACCTACTGAATTTTATGATTTTCATATTATTCAGAAAGTGGGTAACAAAATTAAAAAATTACTAACAGTGGATAATTGTATCTCTTCAACAACAAGAGGTAGATATGCTAGGTTATGTGTTGAAATACCGTTGGATCAACCATTACGAACTCATGTTTATATTGGAAATCATATGCAAAATATCCTTTATGAAGGATTGAATTTGCTATGCATTAAATGTGGTTGGATGGGGCATAATCAAAGAGTCAGCACCTACCAGGTTCAAGATGAACATCATATTAATACTACTAATATCAACAAAATCAGCCATTCCTCACCCTCCCCACAATCTATCAAGGGAAGAATGGAAGACAGTGCAATTCTCAAAGAGAAAATATGCTATGAAATCAATTAAAACACTAAAAATTAATTGCCATAATTACCTTCTTCAGCTATTGATCCTACGAGCTCTACAAGTAAGCATGTATCAATTACTCTTCATCTTCTTCCGTTTACAAAATTAAACATTAATAACCCTTATCCTATACCTAGTAACCTAATAAACTCTAAGGAGACTATAATACCCACTTGAACCACTAATCAATTTGCTACACTAATTACTACTGATTTTGCTAACCATGATCTATTGCCTCACCAACCAGGAGAAACACAATTAAAATCTCCAAAATCCACTCAATTGCCCAGTCAATCAGCCCAGTCAAAAACTAGTCTTCCTTCACTACAGCTACAAAGCCATGCAAAAGGCCACGTTAGCCAATCGCACATGCAACCACACTGCTCAAACACTTCGTTTACAACACACATACAAAACCTAAAATAAGACCACCTTACTATACCACATCCGCCAAAATCACATTATATTTGCCTAACCCTAATTTGGTACTTCCCATGCAACTAGGAAATGATATTTTTCCCACCTCTTCAAAAAATTCCAACACACTAACACAACATCAATCAATCAAATCGACTCTCTCCTCCATTGATAAACATTCTCCTATAGTTCTATCAAATCCGGACACAACTACTCTAACTCCACCAAACAATCCACGCAATCCACTACCCACGTTACAAAATACACTAGATGTTCTCTCCAAATCTAAATTACTTACGGAGACAACAATCCACAAAAAACCAGTCCACTCATCGGTTGCAACACAACCACACACCCCACTCCATCCCACCACCACACTTGATAATGGAACCAAATACTATTGTTTACATTGCACAAACTCCTCATGCACCAACTCAGCTCACCTCTTGGCTCGAGACTGGATTACCGATTCATGCTCTCACCTTAACAATGGAAGTCAACCATCAAGAGGTGACAATTCTTATAAACCATCTGAGGGGCCTTGCTCAGATAGTGATGGAAGGCATGCAATTAGGGATGGAGATTTAGGGAAGGTACCAGTGGTCAATGACACAGGCTCCTTATCTTTCGCCATACCACCAACCTCCTCTCCCAATACCATATTGGGACCCCCTTCATCTTCACCCCCACATTCTACAAATGCCTTTTTATCCGAACCCCAACACTGCCACTCCATGGATCCAACCTTATTATGACCCTCCTCCACCTCCAACCCCAGTTTCATCACCAACCCACTCGCCACCACCCAATCCCAATCTAGTCAAACAAGACCTAAACTTTCAAACGGAACTAGATGCAGCAGTCGTTTACAACAGAGAAACACGTCCAATACATGCATGTCTAGATAGAATAAGGGTCTTTATGCAGAAGGAGGAGTACGAAAGAAAGATATACATAAGATGTCCTCCAAATCTACTAACAACATTATTTTGTCTAAGGACAACTACAAATCCAGAAGTGGGAAAATATACAATGCTTCTACTGCCCAAGTTTATTCTTCGACTAGGACAGACAAGCACTCACAAGAGTCAAAGGAACAACCAATTGTTTGAACCTACTAACAATCATATGAATTTTATTATCTGGAATTGCAGGGGTGTTCAGTCAGATGATTCTAGGAGAAATTTTCGATCATTATTGGATTACAATAGGCCATCTCTAGTTGTACTGCTGGAAACTCATAGTCAAAACCACCAAACTATCAAGGAGGATTTTAATTTTACAAGCATGATCGAGGTTGCTGCTATTGGCCAGTCTGGAGGAATTGCTATCTTCTGGCTATCAGATGTATTGCATGTGGAACCAGTGGCCAGTACAAATCAAGAAATACACTGCCATGTTCAGGTGCTTCCTTATCCTTTTAAATTTTTGTTTACTGCTATCTATGCAAGTACTAGTTTAGCAAGTAGACAATATTTATGGCAAAATTTAATGTGCGTGTATGATAGCTATAAAGGCCTTTGGTTAATTGGTGGTGACTTTAATGAGATTCTAGGGGCGGATGATAAGTTTGGTGGTTTATCAATTAATAATTCCAGATCAAACAAATTTTTAGACTGTATCAATTATTGTCATTTCACTGATTTAGGTTATAAAGGTAGTCATTATATATGGACAAATGGTAGACATAATACTAGTAGTATACTAGAACGTATTGACTGTATAATGGCTAATTATGACTGGCTTAAACAATTCCCTAATACACTAGTTACACATCTTCCCCGTACTCATTCAGATCATTGTCCTATAAAATTAGAACTACAACACTGCCCTTTACCTAGGAAAATATATTTAGATTTGAAAAATATGGACTTCACACCCTACTTTTCCATATTAATCAACCGAGTATGGTTAGACAATTTACAATTGATACCTCTTATTACTCAATTCACTACTAAAGTGCAAGAATGGAATAAATTCGCTTTTAGTAATATTTTTAAACGTAAAAAAAAAAATTAATGTCCCGTTTAAGTGATATTCAATCCTCTATTAATTATCCAACAAGCATTTTCTAACACAATCTAGAACATACCCTAACTATGGAATTTAATAACATCCTAAAGCTTAAAGAAGATTTTTGGAAACTAAAGTCACGTGATGTGACGACCCGACCCGTCGTCTCATGTATTTCCGCCCCATTTCCCCTATATTGTATTTCTTCCTGTTTCAATATCAGTATTTGAGTTGATCGGGTTGAATAGAATTGGTTTTAGTCGGAATGAGGCACTTAGCCTCATAGAAGGAAGCTTGTTTTGGAAAAGTCAACCGGAAGTTGACTATATAGTTAGAAGGCTCGGATGGGAATTCTGATGATTTGGTTAGCTTCAGGGGATGATTTGTGACTTAGGAGTGCAATCAGAATTGATTTTGGAGGCTCGGTGTAGAAGTAGGCTTGAATTGGCGAAGTTTGAATTTTGGTGAATTCCGGTTGATGGGTGAGATTTTGATCCGAGGGTCGGAATGGAATTTCGAGAGTGGCAGTAGCTCCGTTAGGTGATTTTGGATATGTGTGCAAATTTTCAGGTCATTCGGACACCGTTTGGTCGGGGTTTTGATTGAATGTGCATTTCGGAAGTTTTGATGAAAACTAGGCTTGAATCCGATGTGTTTTATTGGTTTTTGCGTTGTTTGACGTGTTTTGGGGATTGGAACAAGTTTGAATAAGGTTTTTGGATGTGTTGGTGTTTTTGGTTGAGGTCCCGGGGGCCTCAGAGTGATTTCGGAAGGTTAAACGGGAGTTTTAAGCAATTGTTGCAGTCAGATTTTTCACCCTTCTGGTATTTCCGCATCTGCGGAAAAGGATCCGCTTAAGCGGTTCTGCAGATGCGGTGAGGGAGCCACAGAAGTGGACAGGTGAGGCCCAGGGGTTTTCCGCATAAGCGAAAGAGGGGTCGCTTTTGCGGGACCGCGTAAGCGGTTAAATGACCGCAGAAGCGGTCGAGGGGAAACCGCATAAGCGGTGTTTGGATCGTAGAAGCGGTCCCAGGAGTTTTCGAGTTGGACTGCATAAGCAGTCAAATTGCCGCATAAGCGTGACCGCAAGTGCGGTCAATGGACCGCAGAAGCGGAAAATGGACCTGTGTTATAATGAACAGTGTTCACGAACTTGGTAAAGAAGAAAAACATTTTAGACTTCGGGAAGAGGCGATTTTGGGCGATTTGGAGAGGGTTCGAAGGGGATTCCATCAGGTATGAATTTATAGACTCGAATAATGTTGTTATGGTGTAAAAACAAGGATTTAAACACTAAAATTGAAGGAATTAAAGGGTAAAAATGGAGGTTAGGGTTAGAAACCAAAGAAGGTTTGAATTGATGATTTGAGGGGTCAAATGGACTCCGATGTTTGTGTATTTTATATGTACGGACTCGTGGCGAGACGAGGATTCCGGTGATGTGAGTTTTGTAATTTTTCGAGAAGCGGTCCCAGGGCTCGGGTTTTGCTAGTTTCGAGATTTTTGATATTTTTCGATTTTTTCGATTGGGTATTGTTCCCTTAGCATATTGTAATGCATTCACTCTAATTTTGGTTAGATTCGACGTGCGTGGAGGCCGAATTGAGGGTAAAAGGCATCGCGAGTGAGGAATTTCACCGGTTAGAGGTGAGTAATACTTGTAAATGATATCCTGAGGGTTTAAAACCCCGGATTTGCACATCATAGTGTTGTATTGAGGTGACTTGCATGCCAGATATGGGTGTGGGGTAGAGAACCGTTGGGGGACTGTGATTTGGTCCGTCCCGATTGTTGATTTTTACCGTGTATTTGACTGAAATTATTTGTTATCATCATAATTTGGGCTGATTGTCGTGTTTGGGGCCTTGTGCCGACCTGTAGAATCCTTAGGAGATCTTTATGTGTTTTTCCTCACCTGTGTGCATAACATAAATTCTCACTCATGTTTTCAAATATTAAAAATAATATAATAACTGTGTTTTATACATGAACCTTAAATGAAAAGGATATGAGGGCTGAGATCCCTATAGTATGTCACGCCCGATTAGCTGTGGACTTATTTGACTGAGATGGGTCGGGGGCCCAGTGGTGAGGATGTTTCCTTGATATGGATCGGGCTACACATCATAGCGATTATTATATATTGATATTGAGGCCGAGAGCCTGTTTTATGCCAATACCTGGCTAATATTGCGCTTGGGCTGTAGGAGCCCCTCCGGAGTCTGTACACACCCCTAGCGAGCGCCATCGATGTTAAATGGATCGGACTGCACGCTGCAGTGGGTACCGGAGTGTACCGTCATATGCATTGCATTACATTCATACATTTGTTTACTATTCGTTATTTGTGTTATTTCTTGAGATATTTATTTGTTGTTCTGATATTGTCTGATCACTCTTAAAGAGGATAAATCTTAGACAGTGGTAACAGTGACATTGTATGATGTAAACGGGTCAGGTAACAATGGCTGACCAGGAACAAGAATATTGCCTGAGGGGCGAGTTTTAAGAGCTCATTTCTGCATACTTGTTTGTGCCCGAGGGACTGGCTTTTGTGCTGACTTGCACTACGTGTTTTCGCATTCATTTGCTTAATTGTTGGAAAAAGATATTTTCAAAAGAAGTTTTGAACTGATTCAAGATATTTTCTAAAGGATTTTTCACGTTTTCCCTATTTTCTCAAAGGGTTACACTGTACTATATAGCATGTTGATTTGCTTTACGTGGTTTATTGCTGCTCAGTTATTATTTACTCTTATTACCACTGAGTTGGAAGTACTCACTTTACTCACTGCACCTCGCATGCAGTTGCAGGTATTGTTCACCCAGTAGCGGGTTATTAGTGAACCGAAGGCCTTACTATGGTAGTTGAGCAAGGTGACCGCCAGCGTTCGCGGCACCGCACTTCATCTTTGAATTTCGATTTTTATCTTGTATATAGATAAATTATTGGCCCTATAGTAGTGTTCCTATTCCTTAGATGCTCGTGACTTGTGATACCCCGGTCGGGTTGTGCTGAGTGATAAATATTAGTTATTAATGCTAATAAGTCATATTATTCGTTCATTTACAGTTATTAATTATTAATTGAGGCACTGTAGTTCTGTTGGCTGGCCTTGTCTTCACGAGAGGCGCCATCACGACCAGTGTGGGTTTGGGTCGTGACAAGTTGGTATCGGAGCCTAGGTTACTAGGTCTCACGAGTTATGAGCAGGTTTAGTAGAGTCTCGCGGATCGGTACAGAGACGTCTGTATTTATCCTCGAGAGGCTGCAGAACCTTTAGGAAAACTTCACTTTCTTGGAATTCTTATCGTGCGTACTTGATTCAGCTTGAGATATAACTCTTGAAATTCCTTCCACACGTCTGTATGCGCACATGAGCGCTCGGTATTATAAATGCCCTGATGGCTTGTGATTCCCCAATCGAGGGGCGATATGTGATCCCGTGAGTTTGATGTTGGGCTAGTCTGGAGGACTTGAGGCCGGATCTTGCCTATGTCTTGAGCACTGAGGTGCTGATCGTGTGAGCAAGTGTTTTGAACTTATATCTTCGGTATTGTCGCTATTAACCGGAATGGCGGTTTGGTATTCATTTGACGAGTATGTTGGTACTGCGACATGTATCTATATGACTTGGTAGTGACAAAGAAGTCTGCTGGATAGTAGGTGAACTGTTAAGTGGTTCGTTTCCTATTGTTATCTATTGTGTAGCCCCGAGTTATGGACGCGTGAAGAATATTTTCGTATCTCCTAGTTGGGAAGTGAAGAACATTACATATGGCAGTATGAGTTCAGACTCAGGAAGATTAAATGACTGTGTAACGTATATAATGGTGGAAGGTGTGCTGAAATACTAAATTGAGGCGAAGCAGGTGGGTTATCTCCTGCAGAGTGTTCTTAAGGGGTACGATTTTTATGTATACTGTTAGAAGACCTCATGTGTAATTGAAGAGTACGTGTTGTAATTGGGAAAAAATTTAGGTCGCTTCAGAGAGTGGACTCAGCTGATGTGGGGATGAATGCGAGGTTTGTAGAGGATTTCAGTATCCGAGGATCTGTGTTTTCATAAACTAG